>OMLF01050065.1:0-14384 GCA_900302615.1 Holocentrus rufus
AGCATGCCCTGCCAGCCCCTCTGCAGAACTCATGAATATGGAGAAGGAGCACGATCGATGGCGCAGGGACCGCCGCGCCGAGAGAGAGCGAGACTATCCGAGTGAGGAAGAGATTTAGGTGTAGGATCAGGGAGATTTGAATAAATACTGTGTGGGAACGGGCCTGCGTGCTTGAATAAGCATTCATAATTGCTCGTGTGGCTATGAAGAAAATCAAATAGCACAATATCCTTGAGCAAATACCTTGATATCGATGGTGTGAGGACATTGCAGGGATGACTATTGACACTTTCATGAGATACATCCAAGGGATTTTTGATAAACAATCAGTAATGCGGATATGACCAAGCAGGTAGGGGAAATAATACAACAGCTAGATCAGTCTAATAAGTAAAAAATTGCATCCCTTTACTGTAATGCGGCTCTCAAAACCAGGAAAAGACTTATGCCGCATCATGATACTACAACATCCAAAATGTCAGATGATGTCCGCTCTCACATCACAACATCGATATCATATCAACACAGCCTTAATCTCTGGTGTGTCTGAGAGTAATGGCCCTGACAGTAAGTCCACAGCGGAGTGTGTTTGCTGTCTAAGTGGAGAGCCGGGCTCGGCAGCGGCGGGTCCAGGACTGTGTGGTCCACGGCACTGCGGGGTCATGAATGATTTAAAGGAAGCGGAGGTGAACTCCTTCCTCCTCCCCCTCCTCCTGCTCGGCTCGCAGGACGGACACGGCGCCGTTTACGACCCCGAAGACGTGATTCATTTTCATGACCGGACCAACTGTTGTATCGATGTTTTGATGAATAGATCGGATTTCTTTCAGTTGTATTTATGGTCGCGTGTGTTTCTACTCCGCACTGCTGCAGTTTAGAAGAGGAGGCAGAGTTCACTCCTACGTCGAGTCGACCCATCGCCGTGTTTAGACAAACGCTACCCTTGTGCATTTCCAGTGCAGCCTTATGTAAGACTGACGGAGGAGAAACTGGATGCTAGAATCTTGCAGGAACACTCCTCACCTACTTTTTTCCATTTTCCTCTTCCAAACCACACATGCACTGCTTGTGTAACAGATGTGAGAATAGTGTCATATTTCACTTGTCATTTATCACAGCACGGCCCGGGGCAGGCGACCGTTGGCCCAAAGCCAGCCAACACACTCGTGTACACGCATGAACACACGGCTTTATTCATGTGAGAGGTCACGTCGTCGTATGCGAGGTCAATCCTGCTTCTCTCGTATGTCTCACCAAATGATTATGTTAAGATCCGGAGGTTAAACCGTGCGCTTCACCTCCTTTTTTCTCTCTTCAGGCTTCAGTTCCCGGCCTCCTGTCGTGTTCACTCCTGACATTTCTCCTCCTTCTTGTCCCTCTAAAAGCTACAATTAGTCAGTGATATGGGTTTGAAAGGTCACAGGAACAGTTAACTGTGCTGCTGAATGCCGACTGTACCCGGAGCATCTCGTCCTCCCGCATCATTATTGCCACGTTGGATTCAGTTCAAACCCAGACATTAAATACTGTATCTGACTTACATTATTTTGTTGGCAAGGCATTTATCCACACACTGCTTGGTATTCAGTTCATTTTATGTACGTTTCACCTACATCACGACGACAGAGAGAGAATAATCGGTCAGTTTCCCTTAGAAGGAAAACGGTTTAATTCAGTTTAGTGCGTATCAGTGAGTTTTGAGAATAACTCAGATGAGTTTGTGACATAATGTGTGTTTTCGGGCTCGGGTGTCGTACACGGAGGACAACAAGGCTGTTAAAACCCAAAGGACACTGATGTGAGTGCTGAAGAGTACACACGTGAAAACACACGTCTCACGAAGTGTGTGTGTGTGTGGCAGAGACTAATGACGGTGAACGCGACAGAGCTGGCATTTTAACGCGGGAAAGAAAGAGCAAGGGAGGGGGGGGAGCTGTGTGTGTGTGTGTGTGTGTATGTGTGTGTGGGTGTGTGTGTGTCCATGGCAGATTGAGGAGGGCGAAGCGAGGTGAATATCTAGCATGGCACTTCCTTGACTGTTCATCCCTCTTTCATGCTCCATTTATTCAAAATGGAAGCCGGTGTGCTGTCTAAGGGTGCGACTATTTTGAGGCACGGCTTCTGTTTATAGATTGTGTTTTTCCCTGCTCGTAAGGCCTTTTTTTCCCCCAATTTTTTATTTATTTATCTCGTTTTTGTAATAACATTCAGCACTTTTCGCACAGCGTGTGTCCCCTTGTCCTTCCTGATGAGCAAAACACAGCTTTCACTCGGAAACAACAGGGTGTCTTTTATAGTACTCGAGTGATGCCAACTGCACGATAAAGCAGCGCCAAACGGCGGGAAGAAGCAAATTTTGGATCCAAGATTCACTTTTTCCATGCAATATCATTTTTAGAGTTTTAATGCATCAAGACTGTTGAGAAACTGTATTTACGTTCAGCTGCCTCACTGGATCTGATGCTCTTTCAGGGATTCAGACACTGAAATTTTTAGTTGTTATTGTTGGAGTGAATTTTGGATATTTCTGAGAATATTTATTTATGTTGCGCTTCTTTCAGAGGATGTCGCGCCCCCTCTCGCTTTGAATTACTGAACAAATTGTTGATTTGGCAGTCCTCCTAACTTTGATCCAAAATATTTGTGCTCTGTACCCCGCCTCTCATTGACCATAATCCATTCTCACTCTTTGAAAGCCTTTTTCCCAGACATAGTGCCTCCTAGTACAAACATGTTCCCTCAGCAGGGTCAACAGTATTTCACCCTTTTCTACTTTCCCCTCTCTCTCCCCCCTCTTGACCCCTCTTGTCGTCTCCAGCTTCAGATACAATGTTCGCTCTCATCACATCCAAACCTTTCGACGCCCTCCTCTCCTCTTTCTTTTCTGTGCCTCTCCTCTCTCGCTCCATCCCGCTCTCCGTTCTCTAAGAAGCTCACATTTTTCTGCTTATTTCCCCGCAGTCCTTGAACTCACCCCGGCCCCTCTATGTACGCTTCTTTCTGCGCTCGCACCTTTATTGGACAACCCCCTCGACCCGCTCTCGCCCATCAAATCCCATCTCAAGAGGTCTCTTCCTGTTTGGGGAGGGCTTTGCCAAGGGTGAGGGGGCTACTTGGTGGCTGGTATGTGTCTGGAGAGGGAAGGCATGCTGTGTGGGAAGAGGAGTGTATTTTTAACAGGCACAGGTGTGCGGCGTCGAGGAGTTATTGTTAGTGTCCCCTCACAAGAGGAAAGTGGTGTACGTGTGGATGTTGAGTGACAATAGGGGCGGTGAGTTTGCGAGTTTTTGCCCGCACGTCCTCACAGTCTGTAATCCACTCACCACAAAGGGCTGACGCTGCATCAGTATTTCAGATTTACTGTGAGCACGATAAATAGGCAGCGCCGGTGTTTGTTGAGGGCATTTATCATTTGCTTCAAAGTGCCGCCGCACTCTCTCCCCTCTGTGTGAATGTGACCATGATTTTCCTCAAGGCTGCCATCTTAGGAGACATTACTATGCACGCAATGCGAGAGACAGAGGCAAAAGAATCAATGGGTCAGTGCACACTAAACTGCTTAAATGCTCATAAAGTGTGCGAGTTTGCCCAGACACTTCATCTCCCCTGACTAACCTCGGACCTTCCGCGGCGGCTCTGACAAGGCAAAATGGATGCTCTTCATTTTTGTGGGACTAAACTTTTTCAAAAGAGCGCCGTCAGCCACTTAGTTTTTTGTCAGATCATTTTTCAGCATTAAGTTTATTAACCTACTTTCCAGCTCATTCACATCCAGCAGCGGCATTATGCAAAAGTTGGACCGTTCCAGTACGATCAAAACTTGTGTCTGGGTTTTTTTTTTTTTTATGCCACTTTGCAAACCAGAATCCCCTGCAGGTGAGGAAAATTATCTCTCGTGCCGCCATCATTATTTGGTCTAACTCATGCTCATTACAACTTCAAAAAAAAAGACCCTCTATTATATATAGATTTTGTAATAGTTATGAAGAAAAACAATGTATTATATTGGAAAGTCACCTCAACCACAATCACAATCCCACATACATTGATAGTAGAGGACAGTGAAGTCCTACATCTAATCATCCTACTGAAGTTATTCAGCACTGGGCCGTGTGTTGCTTTGATGTTCAGCCATAGTGATTAATTCCTAGATAATCGACTGTGGTTTCTGTTGATACCGAGATGTTTAGATGGGAGAGGGAGGCAGACATTCTTGGTTAAAATAGCATGGATAACCAGACTCAATTTGCCCCGAAGTCCATTTAACGTCACAATGAAATTTTTTTAAAAAAGGACACTTGTTAGCTATTTTTCCAGGCTAGATATACACCTATTATCAATAAATGCCAATGATGTTTTTGTATTTTTAATACCCAAAAAATATATACCAAATAATTCCAACAATAAAAACACAACTTTTTCAAACAATCAAACTCCTCCCATCAAATAAAACTGGCAACAGTTTTGAAAGATGCGCCTCTGTGTTAAGCCACGACCGCAACAATCTGTTTCCACAGGAAATACATCAAGTTAAGGAAGTAAGAGGCTTTCAAAATGCTGTTTCATTCACAGATCAACATGTTGAGTTTCTCTCTCTGTTTTGTTTCATTATCCCGTCATCATGTCTCCCTTTTTCCTGTTCATTTCCTCTTTTCTTTCTCTTTCTCACTCCTTTTTTGAGCCTGTGTTGATGTTGTTAGTCCTGTTTGATGTCATTACATCTGTATCAGTGGGAAAGCACTGAGATAAAAGCTCTGCAAGCCCTCCTCTGGGATGAATCCTTGTGTCCTTCATCTTTCTCTCTCCTTCTCTCTCTCTCTCTCTCTCCCTCCCTCCGCTTTGAGATGGGTGTCATCCACCAGCAACCACCGCTAAGCTCACGTGTGGCCCATCTGAACACGAAAAGAAATACAGGGAGAGGGAGAGAGAAAGAGAAAAGAGGGGGGAGAAAACAAGGGATGAGGGAAGAGCAAAATGAAAACACAAGGAAGGGTGGAGGAGAGGCAGAGGATGAGGAGGGTATGGCAGTGGATGGCGACGGAGCGTCGAGGGAGAAGAGGAGAAAGCTCCATGAAAGCGGCTTGACTGTCCACCAAATGAATGAGCCCCACACTGCTGATAAGGACGATGAAAGGAATAATGATGACTGTGGGGGTGCTCATGGGGTGCTATTTTTAGATGCATTCGGCTAGCCTCCTGTTTTGCAGTGTGTATGACTCTGTGTGTGTGAGCAAGGGCATCATTTATATGGGCATGCATGTGTGTGTGCGGGTCATGTGTGAAGGTGTGCTCAAGTGAGGTTATATGTAAAGGTATTTGCAAGGGTGTGTGTGTGTGTGTCTAAGCTCCTGTCCCAGTGCGCACATGGGTGTGGGCCGAAGCCACGTGCCGCAAGTGCTGACTACAGAATCAGGGAAGAGCTGCAGTGAGGAACTCAACGTGCCCTCTTCATGAACGCAGAAATTGGCTTTTCAGCAGCTCCACATGTGGGGTGTGTAGGACCCGTGTGCATAAGTGCATTTGTGTATGCGTGTGTGTGTGTTGTGTGTGCATCAGTGATTAAGGCAGCTCGGTGCTGTGAGTGTCAATACTGCGGATAGATGGATCTGTGTGAGCGTGCAGGGCTGCAAGACTGTGTGTGAACGTGTGAGCAAGAGAGAGAAACAACAGAAGAGCGACATGACGGGGTTCCCTACACTCCTATTATCAAGGTCACCCTGTATCACAGCACTTATTGATACACATGTGGAGGGAAGATGTGGAAAATACCAGAAGCTGCAGAAGACGTCTTTGTTCTCCAGTCGTAGATTCCTAGCCAAACTGTATATTTCCAGATTGAGAAAGCAAATTTAGTTATAAAACAGTTCTTGTTAAAATACAACTCATGAATAAACTGACAGACATGAAGTGAGACTGGTAGGACCACGAGTGAGTTAGTTGTATCCTAAAAGTAAAAGCATTTGCTGTGTTTTTATCCTGTGTCTTTTCAAAAATCACCTAAAACCACAATTCCATATTAAAGTAGCAGCAGGTTATCTATTACTTTTATTGACCTCTGTTGGTGATCAGTAGGAACTGCAGCAACCTCAAGCTAGCTAAGTACAGCAGAGATTCAATAGAAACGTCTGGTGAAGATATATAATAGATAAAATAGATCACAATGCAAAACACTGTAATAAAGATCCTGCTTTGTCATTCGATTTTTTTGATTTGAGAACGAGGCCTGTCAGCCTGTGACGTTTCTTGTGAAGCTTGTCACTCGCTTCTTGCACCGTCTTCCATCACTGAGCAGTATGTGGGGCGGCAGCAGGTGATTGGTTGATTGGGTTTGTCTAGAAATTACAGTTTGCAGGGAGTACAGGCTGGAAAGTGAGTGCTGAAAGGTAGAAATCTCAGCTAACTGTCAAAGTAAAAGTTAAGTCACAAGTATGAATCAACTGAATCAAGCCTTTGCACATAGATTGTGGTCATTTTGTGTTCTAGGACGGTAAAATTCTTATTTATTGTCCATGATTTAGCATCTGTTTGGTATCTACTGATTTGCACAGTGTTTTACAGACAGTCTAGTGTCTGTCCACTATCACCAGCTTTAATCTTGATGTGATGTGGCACAGCAGGACGTGTGTTTGATAGAGATGATGCAAGCTGCACACCATATTGACATCCTCCTCCCCTCCACCCTCTCACTCCTCTGGACGAGGCTGTCAGATATCCCAGCGCTGTGAAATATTTAAATGTTCGTTAAAATTTTACCCAGCGATCCGATGACGTGAACACATTCAAGGCAAAGCTCTGACATGGCACACACTTCCATGTGTGTTCACACACACACACACACACACACACACACACACACATCATAAGCATCAGCAGCAGTGCACGGGCCTGGGTGAAACCAAAGCAGGGCTGGCCTCATGAAGAGTCTCCCTCAGGGCTGAGTCAGCAGCAACAACTGAGAGAGGGAAGGAGAGGAGGAGAAGGGGATGAGAGAGGGAGAGAGAGGTGGATGGCCGAGGTAGGAATGTGATCTCCAGCTCTGAACCAGGTTTGTCTCTTGTGCTGAGCTACAAACTGACATATACTTGTTTGTATTAACCAGTTTTTATTTGTCTTAAGATCTCTGAACCTGTCACCTTATATTGTCATGTTATACATTGTATGCAACCAACATTTATATTTACAGATTCAGTATCAGCAAATAAAGATGTTTGTCTTGTGAACGATGGTTTAAGTTACATTCCTGTTACTTCCCATCTTTAATTTCTTCTCCTCATCACAGTCTGCTGATGCGACAGCCTACTCTGCAGGCTTCTGGGGGCCTTTGTCTTTCAAAGCTTAGAAAGACAAATCCATTTTTCTGTGGGATTTGCCTGGCTTAATGTGTTGTCTCTCACCCTCGCAGTTCACTGGCTGCTGTTTTTGTCCCTTCTCCTGAGAATATTGCCCTTCAGATTCAATTTTCCCCCTGCGAATCTAATCAAGGTTGCTCGCAATAAAGTTCTGCCTTGAGAGCTATGCAGCGGCCATCTATGGGATTTTTATGGCCTGTCCAGATTATGGCACTGCAGTGTGCACAGTCTCTGGACGGCTTCTAGACAGGTCTGGAGACACTGGGTGCTTGATGGCCCAATGGGTGAGACTTCATGGGCTTGTAAAACCATGAGTCTGAATGTCGCTCTTTAGCAAAGCTGATCCCCAAATATGAAAATGTGCATGTAAATACTTCACATGCATTCACATGGACGTCCTCCGAATGTACAAATTGTTGGAGACATCTTCCTGATATTGATTTGCAGCCCATTTTGCACAATTCACTTCTCAATTGTCTTAAAGTTTACAAATGTTTCTCGAACTCATTTGCTTCTCTTAAACTACGTCTCGTCCTTAGTGATTTGTATGAATTTAATTAGCAGATCAATAAGAGATAATGGCTTTTACCTGCTCTCACCTCATCAGTGTACTTAATGAACAGAGTAAATGTCAGTAATGTGTGTGTGTGTGTGGGTGTGTTTATACAGTATGTGTGTCTCTGTGCAAACTATTACATACAAGTGTGAGTGGGAGAAGTGGCGACTTACCCGCAGTAAAAAGGGGCTTAATGAGCTTCACATGTAGCAGTGATAGGAGGGACATTCATCTTCTCCTCCCAGGAGGGAGCAGGAAGGTTAGAGCGCGGCTCTGATAGATGACCAGCAGGCCCCTGAGGCCCATTCTGCCAACTGCAGCACTCACTCTGGGAGCAGGAGTCACAACACACAGCGCTCTCATATACATATATACTCAGTCAGCAAGATGAGCACACACTCACATATGCACAGTGTCATGTACACACACATGCACAAGCACATAAGTACACACGCACATGCATCCTCGTGTAAACATAACCTTCTGAAGGGCATCCATTCTTATGTGTGTGTGTGTGTGTGTACATGTGATTTGTGTGTGACTGTGTATATTCATAAAATGTTTTTGTAGGATGTACTGGCTTGAGTCTTTGCCTCACACAATGTTATATTAGGGTGAAGAGATAGCATGCAATATTATTTCATACACATCACAGAGTTCCCTATTTAACACAGTCATAATATGGATGAATGAACTTAAAGTGATAAAAGTGATCAAATAATTCATAAGACAGCTTGTATCTTCCCTTTATGTTAAGGGTTTTTATAGTCAAGGAGGACGTTGTTTTTTTCTTTGGCATGGTACAGCAATATTGATTCACCAACCCTCTTAAAGAATAATAATTAGGATTTTTATTTATAGTATTTACAGATATCAGGATCTTTTTTTTTATTTTTACGATGCATATGGTGATGCTTTAGTATTGCTTATGTATTTATGAGAATACAGTATTACAATCCAAATGTTGAGCAGTTACAGGCTGCATGTTGTGCTTCTCTGTCAAATGCAGGCAATGACCTCAGGCTTTTCAGTGACAAAAAAATTACCACTATCACTTCTGACTGTCTAATCTTATTGGCATTCTCTTTGAGACACAATGCTCTATATGGCTAGACTATACACTGCATGCTGATTATCGGTGGACAGTAATACATTCTGTCCTTTACTGCTGTAGCCCTGCCCTGGTTTAAAGACCTCGATGCTTTGTCCACACTGATGTCTGTGGTACAGCAGCTGTTCGTGTTGGCTTAGTTTTGGCATGGTTCTTTAGCTACACTTATTAAAGCATGTAACATTCATGCTACACTTGGCAGGGGTGTTTGCTGGAGTGGTTGGTGGCACTATCGAAGTGTTGATGTGAGTCTGGGTAATCCACCGGCTGCTCCGCTCTGCCTGTGCAAGGCTCTGGGCTGGCCTCATACAAAAGAGCAGACCTGAAAAGCGCCATAATGAGACGCACACTGAAAGAAAAGGCATGTCTCTTTCCATTTCTCTGCGCGAAAAGAAAAGGGCGACATAAAAGAATAGAAGACAAGAAAGAAAGATGAAAATAAGCCTCTCAAATCCAGGTTTTTGGCTGCGCTGTCTCTTTGAGTTTATCTTTTTTTTCATGCGTGCGTTTTATTATGGTAATGAAATGGTGGATAAAAATAGTTTGGGATGGAAGAGCACTCGTTTTCAATGGAGAGAGGGGAAAATAGGAGGGAGGGGCAGGAGGGGCAGCTAAATGTCATTGATAAAACATAAAGAGATTAAAACTGGCTTCCCTCTCCCTTGCACCCTCCATTTCTGTGTTGTCTTCTCCTTCTTTCCATCTCTTCTTTTCTGCACAAAGCCTCAGTCAAAATCTCACAAGTCCCATGGGATCACACTGGGGAACATGTAAACATTACCCACTCAGTGTCGTGTCACGGTTCAACCTCACACTGCTCTGACTACAGTAAATCATCGCTTTTCTCACACAGATCGGCTATCACTGATATTTCATTGTAGCTGACTGGAACCAAATTCGTCCTTTTTAGATTTATCTAAGGTCATTCCCCTTTTCTATTCTGATTTTATTTATGTCTAAGAAGATGCTCGGATTTTCAAAAAAAGATGTAACAAAATTTAACCACTGCAGAGCAACAAGAACGACCCCTAATTGCTCTCTTACAATCACCACAGAGAACAAAACAGGAAAGGATTTGCAGTTGCAATATGAATGTGGGCAAAGAGTACAGTGGTGTAATATACCCCAAGGTGCAGCCATGCCCAGGCTCTTAAAAGCCTCTTTGATAAAGCAGATTCTCCCCTCGCCACCCCAATAATCCCCTGAGCAATATTCCCTGAGAGAGGGAGAGAGAGAGACAAAGAAAGAGATAGAAACAGAGTCTAAGTTCAGAAGAGGCCGTGCTCCCTCTCCATTGCAGCGAACATCAAAGCGGTCTGTCTTCAGTGCGCCGTGCTGTTAATCACCTTGCTTCAAAGACCTCTGACTTGCACAGGCTCAGAGCAGAGGCGGGCAGAGGGCCCTACGTGCCTCCGAGGCATCCATCCTACCAGCGCATGCCGCTCTGGACCTCACAGTGTTCACAGAGAGGAGAAGCGTGAGCTCCCACTGAGTGAAGACATGAGGTCTGTCTCATTTACAAGGAGGCTTCCTAGCTAGGTAGCATTGTTAGCAAATATTGCCGCTTAGGACTGTCTCATTACAGTAGGAAGCACAGGAATCATCCCAATTTGGTTCCTTGATTATCACAAAAATTCTAAAAAATGATAAGAAAATCAGTTGGTTCCTTTGTTGCATTCAATATCCCATAATACCTTAAAACACTTACATCCTTTTATTTTAATGGTGGACAGAAATTTTGCTTAAATGCTAGTTTGGAATTAAATATTTTTCAATGTAATGAGACCCTTACTGGTATATTTTCATTTAATTCATAAATATGGGATTGAAGTCCATCAAGTCAATGTTAGCTAACTTGCTTTAGAGTGGATGAGTTACATGGATCTCGAGGACATTGATAAGCTTAGATAACATTAAATTTTTTGTTCTTCACTTTTTGATTACTATAGAAACCAGCACATTGTGTGGAATTTTTTACTAGTCGTGACATTTACATGTTGTGTTGTGTAACTTCACGTAATATTTTGAACAAAATAGGTTCCTAATAAAGAGCGTTCCTAACGAGCTGCCGAGGTGATGGAAAGCTCTCTTACAAATGAAACAGACTCGTAGATGAAGGGAGAGAGGTTGGTGAAGTGAGGATTAAAAGGGTGCAGGTAACTCTGCAACTGCTCATGCACAAGTGTGTGTGCACGAGAGAGAGAGAGAGAGAGACTAGGTGGGTGAGTGAGTGGGAGTCCAGATGGAGAGTTAGAGAGAGAAAAAGAGTATGAGAAAAATAGATTGTAGAGGGTATAGGTGGAGGTGACTGCAGCAGCTCTCGCTCTCATCCCACCTGGCTTTTCCACCTGTGCCTCTCCAGAAACCAGCTCTCCTCTGCTGATGGAGCTTAGGCTGGGCACTGCTGGGCAAGGAGCTGGCAGCTCTCTGCCATGCATTATTTATCAGCCTGGGATCTGCAGAGCTCTCTCGCTCATTCTCACTCTGCCTTCCCTTAACTCTCTCAGTCTCTCTCTCTCTCTCACTTTGGCAGCCTCCCTTTCAGTGTCTGTGCTCATTTACCCTTTCTTACATGTAAAGCCTCTCACCCTGTGCAAATATTTCAAGCAGTAATATTTTATTAATTTGGGTCTTTTTTTTCCTTTGCTTTGCAGAATGTTTTATGTGGTGCTGCATAAGGTTTATTATTTATTTAGTTTAATGCATATCTGTTGAATCTTCAGCCATGCTCCATGTAAACAACATGCAAATAATACCATGGTTAGTTATGGAACCTGAATCCATGTATAAACATTGATTTTCTGTCAAGCTTAAAATGTCAGGCATTGGCTATTGACTGTTTCCCATTTCACATATCAGTCATGTTGCTTGTCTTTCCTGGTAAGAATGCAACTAATTCTGATATGACACAAGGCACCAACAGTGCTGAGGGTAGTCAAATTATAGGTGAGCTATATTATGCACTCAGAGCCCCACTGAGTTAGAGATCAATACCTTGTCTGGATTTAATGCACCCATGCAGGGGCCACTACTGATGTTTTTTCATTCCATATGGAGCAGCTTTACATTTGTTTTATCACCTCTGACTATGTTATTCCTCTCATCAGGAGTCTGGAGGATTGTTGTTTTGATAATTCAAGTAAAGTGAGGACACAATTGTATTTAACCAGTTCTGTTGATGTACCAGTCCAGACTTTGCAGGTGCCTTATGGGATTCTGAGAAGAGCTCTTACTGCCCAGTTAGAGATGATGTTTTGTTATAACTCCTCTTATGTCTTGCACTGTAATCAGAAACCCGCATTTTTTTTTTTCAAGAGTTGAATTATTTAGTAGGGGTCCATTTAGTTTAGATACTGTGTCAGCCTTTCATGAAGGGCTAGTCAGGGTTTGGCCTAGTTCGAGTCATCAGGCCTTGATTATACTTGATGTCTTTCCTGCATGTGAGGATAATGGAAGGGAAGGTGGATGAGGAAAAGAGAGGGGCTGATGCACCGCTGCATTAAAACAAAACTGTGGACTGATGAATGAACGATAACAAAGACTGTTTTGAGAAAGGTGCTCGGTTCTTAGTGCTACAGTCATTTGTATATCAGCTCCTCAGTAGCTTATTGTTCTCAGTGTGCTCACAGAGGGAGTGTGAGTTATTGAGGCGGTGCAGGTCCATTGAGCAGCGGAGTGGTGTTCTCTCCCCATGGAGTGCTTATTCTAATGAAAGCTTCATGCACAGTACTTCTCACAGTCTAGTGAAACCCTGCAGCTCAACCAGCTATACTCAGCATATGCTAATAGTCAAACCTGTCACAATTTTTAAAAATATATGCTTACTTTTTCATATTTCTACTTGGCAGCAGTTTTTTGCAACAGTGAATAGTTTTGTTTTAAAGTCAGGGAAGAAAAGAGTTATAGTGAGATGAAATCCATTCTTCTTGCAGTAAAGTTATGAATCTTTCAGACTAAACATATGTTTAATGAATAAAGAGTACAGATAGCCTGTGACTGGCTCACTGTACTGACCAAGTGTACAAATCAAAATGATGCATAAAACATACTTTTTATATATTACGCTTTAAAAACAGGGTTTACAAACTAAGAAAACAACATATTCACTTGAGGCCCATTCTAACTGTGTTTTACAAGTAAAACACAGTAAGCGATACATCACTTTGTAAGAGCAACATCAAGAGGGTTAACCATTAGATACTAGGTACTGATAGAAATGAGAAAGAAATAAGTTAAAGACATTTTAAACTATAGTAATTTCCCAAAACCCCCATGTACTCAACCTTTTGGTAAAAAATGTTAGAAACCCTCCATGAATCTGATTTTCTTCCATGTTATTTTTGCTATTGAACTCCACAGGAAAATCAACCAAAACATACAAATTACTGAAGTGAAACACATACTGTCCAATGCTACAAATGATTCAAGGCGGGCAGATATTTTTGGTTCATGACCTGTAAATTAAGTCAGATTCTGTAGCCATCTGCAGCCACTGACATCACATTTAGTCTCAAAATCACAAAAAATAACAACTTTAATTACTTATGCTGATTAAATATTGGAGCACAAGACTGATTTTCTGATATGTCAGCATAGCAGTAAAATAAATGCTGAGAATCACAAGCAGACCATCTTTACATTTTTGCATCTTTACCTCAGAAATTTCCTGTGGCTGTTGTCAGTAGAGCCACTTTTGACTCCAGTAGCTCAACACTTTTGTCAGTGGGTGTTGTTTTGTTATCTCAGACACTTGCGAGCACTTTTGTGAGCATTTCTTTGCTCTAACTGAGGTCATCCGTGTTATCATCGCTTTTAGTGTTGGTCATGTCTGAAGAAACAGAAACCAAAGATGCCTCCTTATCTTCTGCTCCATCGGTGCCCTTTTCACTTCCTTTTTACTGTTTTATCCTCCTCCTATCACTCTCCCTTAATATTAGGGTTGCCTTGCCTTGCATTCCTTTTTTTTTCTAGACTGATTTTTATCCTCCGAGCTGCTACTATACATGACAGTTTGCATGATACACACTGCAAATGTGGGGAGGTGACAGCCTCCAACGTGGCCCTGCTCCAAAGGCCACAGAGTTTTGTGCAGTTTAAAAGCCCGTTGTATCCGAGGTGAAGAGAGTGATGGGAAACAGAGCAGAGACAGAATAATATCCTCTTTATGTTTCTGCTGGAGACGACTCATATGGCTTGAGTTGGATGTAAAATATGCTCAAAAGCCAAGGGACTGCTAGTTAGTTGTTCAGGGACTATGAGTGTTATCCCTTTATCCCTCTAATCTACAGTGTAACGGTTCGAGAGCTGAGAGTCCCCTCAGTGGGCTCTGCATCTCTGTTCACTGCCCCGAGGCTCCCAGAGGCTCTGG
>OMLF01050067.1:0-29550 GCA_900302615.1 Holocentrus rufus
CAAAGGGAAGTCACTGCAAAGAAAGGATCTAGTAAAAATAAGAAGGGTAGGGGGGAGGGAGGCCAAAGATTTAGACAGAGCAGAGGCCCCAGTTTGTTATGAGCAAGATGAGCAACTTAACCCCTGTGCATTTACTTTCCAATTAGAAAACAGTAAGGACATGAAAAAAAGCTGACATTTTTTTTCCACAGTGCTTAGCTTTGATATTTGCTTTTAGAGAAAGGTTTTTTTTTTTGTTATTTTTCTTTTTCTAGGAGGGGGAAGGGTCTATAGAATGATTTTTCTCCTTTGCCCATTGTGCTGTGTGTTCAGGACGCTTTTGTGCCTGCATCGGAGGCAGGAGAGGTGGCTTGGATGAAGTTTCGAGCTACCTGTCTCCCTCTGGTGGACAAAGTGCGCTTGGCAGAATGCCTCCTAGTAGTGTGAGTGGGTGTTGCTTTGCATCAGCTGCCGCATACTTACTGTGAAAATGTTGGAGCGGCGCTTTGACTGCTTGCGGATGGGCGTGGGCGTGTTGGAGGCAGCGATGGTCTCAATGCGCATCTCCCGCTGACTTATGCTGGGGGTGGAGGGAACAGAGGAGGAGTAGTCGCTGAACGCACCCCCACCGTTGGCCGCCTGGGGAGAGAGAGAGATGAAGAGGAACCAACAGCATCAGAGGGAGAGAGAGAGAGAGGGAGAGAGAGAGAGACATTGAAAGTCAGAGATAGAGCCAGAAATGGGAAAAGGAAAGGGAATAAAAACAAATCCCAAAGCAGGTCAATTTAGGATAGATTTGATATTGTCAAAATTTCTATACTTAGGCTCTATGTTTTCATATTTCTAGAACCAACAACAGAACCAAAGGTTACAAAAAAGAAAAAAAATGATATAAAACTGAACATGGGCTGGGTGATATGGTCAAAAGCAAATATGACAATATCTTTTACCAAATACCTTGATAACTTGTTTTAGGGATGACTTGGCGCTTTCACAAGATATTTACACACAAGAGCTTTTGATAAACAATCATTAGTAATGTGGATGTGATGATCTAGTGGGCGGAAATAGAACAGCTAGAACAGTTTAATAATTTCAGAAAATCACTTCCATTTACTGTAATGCAGCCTTTAAACCAGGGAAAAAACAACACTTGTGTCATATCACAATATTACAACATCCAAAATTCCAGGCAATATCTATATATTGCCCAGCCCTTAACTAAGCGAATGCATGGTCAGTATGTAAACAGAGCTTAATTGGTAACCAGTACCTGATTAATGTGAACAGAGGGGATGGATGCAGCGGGGACTGATGAGTGGCTGGGAGAGTTAGGAAGAGATTTGCATGGACCAATAGAGAGCTGTTGCTTTTTCCTCAGGGCCACGACCTTCTGGGCAACTAGAGGAAAGAGTGACAAAGACAGATCAACAGGTTGTACATAAATCCTGTTCAATTCTCCTTGACATAACAGCGACTTATTGGGAGACTGGCCCGCTGGTCAGCTTAACCTCTTATGTGACAAGAACACAGACACCAAAATCATTCAGGTGTTTGACCTGTTAAGTGTTTTGTCCCGGTGTTCCCTGCTACATTTGTAGCATGAACTAAGTTGAGTGACAGTAAGTGCCTTAGCATTATCTCAGCGGGGACAAAATGGACCAGCCTCCCAAACCTGCAGTAGATGTTATTCGTCATTAAAAGGCTCACTTCGTCCTGACTTCAGAGTTAAAGGTACCCAGTGAAGTTATGAACACGTGGTTTGTTTCTCACACTGTTTGTGTCCCTGAGGCTTAAAAAACACGTTGAAAGCATTTCCTGGCACAAAAGACATCTGTAAAGCCTTATTTTGCAATACTGTGAAAGTTGGTTTGTTTACATTGGTGTGTGTAACATGTCACCCACATGCTCTTGGCTGGAAGGACATGTTATGTAAACAAAACAGGGACTAGTTTAGTGTGCACTCTAGCGCCACTAGTGGACACAAACTACAATTGGGTACCTTTAAGAAAATAGGTTAAGCTTAACCCGTGGTCCTGAACATGAACAGTGTATAATGCATTACATGCTAAACTCTGTGATGACATGTCAGTGCTATAGTAAAATGTTATGTTTTAATCTACTTAATCTTCCATATTTCTATGTCACTTAATTGAGCTTAATAGATAACACGTACATAGAGGTTGCAACCTTCAGTTAGGACATCAATAGGTGTAAGCAGAGCCTGACGATGCATAATTGTATTATGAGCTGACACCTTTACAGGTATAGACCCAGTTTTAATGTAAAACTGCATCAAAAGTCCATTCACATCTAACCTGATATACAGTATATCCTGCAAAATCCATATGAAAAATTAATCGTTCTTCTTCCCTAAGAGCAGAATGCTAACGTCAGACTCAATATAATACCCCTCAATGTGAATAAACCTCAACAATGTAGGCGAATCCAACTCCAACGAGGAAAGGGAGCCATAAGACTGCATAATCAAAGCCATTTGTTTTCTAATCAGGTAATAAATAACGTACCATAAGGCAGCTCATACAGGTCTCCTGAGAAAAAGGTGGCTCCATTTCCAAGGAAAATAATAATACAATATGACACTGGCAAAATTAGTCTGTCATTCACTGAGCTTCACGGTGTGATGTTAGCCAAATGAGACTATTGTCACCATCTGAGGAGACCTGATTTGCCATGCAGTTGGTGCAACCCATCATTTAATTCACAGCACACTCGAGTGAGGGACTGGGTGGGGTGAGGGAGAGGGAGGGAGGTGTTGTTCAGGGCTGCGTGATGTGAATTAGCAGTGAGGGAGAGAGAGATGATTTCAAGTTGTGCTGACAGCTGGGACCATATCGCACGGCTGCCTGCTGCAGCATAGCAAACAGGGAGAGAAGGCGAGAGTGATACAGAGTGAGTTCTCCAGACAGCGAGCACTCCTTCATGTCTTTTAATTATTTCAAATAGGGCTTCAGGAAGCAATTAAGGCAGGGAGGGAAGACAACGTGCCTGTGCATCAACAGTCAATGAAATGCAAAGTGAACGCGGTGTTACATATTCAGATGTTTTGTGAGGCGATGACAGCCTTTCAGAAGTGCTGCAGCCGTAGGGGGAAATGCACTATAGTTGAAACAGTTGAGTTTTCAAATGACAGTTTCATAACTTCAGTTGTGGATCCAGGAGGAAACACGAGTTTCCAGATAATTGATCCTTTTAATTATGAGACATTAAAGAGTTATTACACCTATTATACAGCTGAATATTAAGTGGTGTCTAGCTTTGGGCTCCATAATTAATTGTGTGTAATCATACATATGATTTTACTTTCCAGGAGTAATAATTGTAGAATTTGTCAAACATACATAAACAGTCAATTGTATTTAATTGAGAATGTCCCTGTTAAAGCAAGTGTTGCCAATAATGTTCCTCTAGTATTTGCAAATTCCAGTGCCATTTAAACTGTAGCTGTTCAGCAGACTGTGTACATATTCATTTCTATTCATGCCCTCTCCTCCATTTGAATGGGACATGCAAAGGCAGGTGGATTGTGAATGTGGCTGGCAGTAACCCAAACACTTTATTATTAGCTTGGGGCGAAGAGACAAGATTTCTCAACCTTCCTAATTACTGAACTAATTGAGCACAAAGTTGCCATTCTAGTCAGTTCTAACCACCGGAGTGAAACAAGAAAGTTGTTGACATGCTGAAAATGCTGATCCAGGATCCAAGACAAGTTGATCCTCAGCGTCTTGGGAGGACGACTTAATTGATGAACTGCTTCAAAATCCTGTGCTGACTTAACGTGGTCCAAATTGGATCATCTGACTCAAAGAGAGAAGGTGCAAAAAGCCCGTGTCCCAGTTGTGCTCACATCTTTCTCCTCACACGCTGCCAAGTCGGGGGGGACGGCAGCTTTGGTACTTAATTCAAAAGATCTGCAAGATCTCGTAACAGTCTCTCTAAAAACTCACCAGCGCTTTGGAATATGATTATTATGCAAGGTAGAAGGTCTACATTTTGGAAGGCCAGGTAGCCTTGTGTAAGTTGAGAGAAAATATACGGCTTTTGCACATTTGGTTTTGCCTTGAGTGTAGCTTCAGAATGTGATAAAGCGATGAGCTAACTTCAGTCAACATTAGTAATCAGCCTAAGGAAAAGTATGCACCCTAATACACCAAACTCTGCACTGCCTCGCTGCCTCCCCTCATTATTGTGTCTCATGTGCAAGTATGGATAACTCAGTGAAGTGAATCACTTTCTGAAACAATGTCGTGTCCACGTTACACATCGTGCCTCCTGTCAGCTCAGTTTCTACTTGGTTTTCATGCAGATCCCTCTCACCGTCCTGGAAGACTCTCTCCACATTCAGGCCGTAGGTGGAGCAGGTCTCGTAGTACGTGGAGCGCTTCAGGTCATTCGACAACTTTCTGGCCCGTGAGTCATCGATCACTCTGGGGTTGGCAGCACTGATGGCATCTAAGAGAGATTGCATCAAACAAACACTGTGTAACTCTCTCAGACATTGAATTCATGCATATGTTTTGCAATAAGAAGAAGCACGATCTGTCGCACCTTGTGTTCCAACGAGGACCATGGGGACCTCAGCTGTGTTCCTGTAGCTGGATAGGCGCAAGAAGTAATTGTAGACAGTCTGGAAGCTGATCTCATCCTCCAGGCTAAAGACAAAAACCACCGCATCCACCCAGGCAGCGAACTGAGGACAGAGCAGAGGTGGCATGTCAAAGCCCTGCAGAACACACGCTGTCCTTACCAAGTGCACTCACACAAATATTACTTGAGTTACTTGAGTGAGGACAACAGCATCCACCTGTGACTTGCACCGGGCCTGGAGCATTAAAGGTTTTGGCATCATGGACAGCACTAGCGGGCTATTTGACAGCGCAATACACACCCAGCATTGGTACCACCTTTCCATCTTTGTTAGAGCAGATGCTAATATTTGAACCCTCTTTGTTGTAGGCTTTGTATGAAAAACATGTAAAAGCGTGAACCAGGAGCATCAAGGGGACTCACAAAAGTAAATAAATATTAATTTCCTGGGCATATTTGGAATACAGTTTTTATTCATCTCTAAATGAAGCATTTGAATTAATAAGCTTGTCAGTTTCATGTTGTCTCAATGGGTTAACAAATGAGTCATGCGTAATGAATAAAGTTTGCTCTTTTTATTGCTCTCTTGTTGCTGTTATTAACATGACAACAATTCACCACAGATTTTTTATTGCATGTTTGAAGGCCATTGGTGGATCAAGTTCCATGTCCAGACAGAAGGGGGCAGTGTAGCAACAGCTACATATTTTTAATGTTTTGTTTTAAGGCAAAGTTGCTGGTTTCTAGGGGGAATATCAATGAATGACAAATACTACTACTGAATCCTTATCTGTTTTTTTTTATGTAGCCGCTGCTTTCATGGTTTCAAACTCTTGGTGTTTCCTTTATCTCACACATGTACAGCCTCTGTGCGGTTCATAATGGAATGATGAGGAATGGAGAGTGGTTTCCCTTGAGCGAAACAAGTAAATCATAATCACCATCAGTTGTAAGAAAGTGGCTAAGGAGAACCCAGAGCAGTGCTAACGGCGACAATCAAGTGATAACTATTCCCCCGTATCACCCTGTTCTTCATTGAGCTTTCACATCTAGGCGGGAACCCCGTGGGGAATGAATGGCAAATCGAGCCTCCAAGCCTCAGCTCCGCTCAGCCTCCTGTGTGTGGGAATGTAATGGAGGCCTTTAATTATGTCGCTAATTATACAGACAGCTGACAACTGAGCCAAAGTAATTTCTATTCCCTAAACTCACCAAGCATAATGCAGACATAACTCACAGCCTCGGCGGGCAGGTGTCAATAGTTGCTCATCAAACGCATGGCCAGCGCACGCTAAGATTTATATGTGGCCAGCTGCTTAAAATTTAGCGAGTGAAGTCAGGAGCGAGACGGCTTGCATTCCCACAGTCAGACTTGAGATTGTGCAAGAAAAAAACATCACAACAACAACACCTCACCCTCATTCAAAGATAAGTAGTTTTGAGAATACCCTCAGTGGGGGTATTGATGATATGATTTGTATCACGATACACTGCAATACTCTACAGAATTGACTGAAAGTGTGCAAAAAGAGATTACAATACAATCTGCTGTGCAACACCTGAGTAGTCTAATAAAATATGCAACATATTACATAATAAATCAAAAAAATGAAAAATTAAAAAATACAAATTCCCACTCCAAACAGAATTAGCACAATGCACTTAACACCGTGCACAAAAAGAAGGTCATATCATAACATCAAATACAAATCAAAACAAAAGGGCTGATACAGTATTGCAAAAAAATATCATGGTACTCAGCTGTATTGAGCTTGTTTGCACAACTCTAATAATCAGCAGGTAGAGACACTCGGCAATATTGTATCTTCACAAACTCGATGTGAATCATTATGAATTTGAATTGAATGTATTTGGTGGCAAATACAGAAAACGGCCAATGTTTAAACCCATTTGAGCCGGTGAAGAGCTGTAGCTCGGCCGTGGCAAACGTGGCTCGAGTGCAAATGAGGATAACAGTGTGATGGCTGTTCTGTCATTAGAGGAGGCTGGAGCCCCGGGACGTTCTTGCTCATTTGGAAAGGCATGAAATAGTATGACCAACACCAACAGTATGTTTCCCTACTCAGACGACCAGGACTTGGCAAAGCACACCTGTGTGAAATATTAAGAGATATGGGGCCGCCGTTTCATCCATACTAATAGGATGATTAGGTGCTGTGTTGTGTGTCTGGCTACAAAAAAATTGCTTTTGGCTGGGTTTAACCACTGATCTGTTGCCATCCCTTAAGTGCTTTAGGAAGAATGACCACAGAGCACCGTCACGCTGTTCAAAACAGTCCAGCAGTGAAATAATGACCCGTCTCTCGTCTGTCTACCATCTCTTTCCGCATGCTGAAGTCCTCTAATGGCTTCTACGTCATCGGGCGGCACATTTTACAGCCTGAGTGCAACAGAAACGGCTTTTCGGGCCGATGTCCGTACCTGCAATTCTGGAGGTCCGCCTTCATCTCTGATCAGGAGAAGGTAGCTCTGTCCATCCACGACTATTTCTTTCTTGAACCGTCCACCTGAGGAAAAAGGGGATTTAGAAGAGTTTATTCCGAGGTAATTCTATTACATGTTCGGTTTGGTGGAGAGAAAACTGTCAGAAGAGATGATACGGGTAAAATATCATCATTAGGACATGTTATGTATGCACTGCCAAGGGTTTCCCAAGCAGCACAAGACTCCAGGCGGACTTCATGTTCACCATCACAAAAATCTATATCATAAAAACCGGGAGGATGTGCTGGATAAACCCCATTTAATATCAAATCACAGCTTGACACGGCTCATAAAAGTTTGCAGAGGCGCGTGTGAGTTTAACTCCTGCTTCTCAATTCAAAACCCACTGACTGTGGCGCCGGGAGAAGCGTACGCTGACAGGAAACCAGGTCTCTCCGGAGCCAATTACGTAGGCGAGAATTTGCCATTTAGCGTGTCTAAGGTGCAGATGCTGAGGAGGCCTGCTCAGCGGCGCCGTCACCGCGAAGCCACAAGCCGTCGTCCTGGAAAGCCACAGCCTCACGTCACACCACTGTCAGGGCGGATGTTCATCAGTGGCCATCACCGCACGCCACGGCTGCACTTACTCTCGCAGCAGAAAGAGTGGGGCTCCTTCTGCTTTGCAATAAAGTGATAAGAATAAGCCTAATTTCAGCACTGAGACAAAGAGGGAGGAAAGGAATGGAAGATAACAGCAGGGGGGGAAAAAACGTCCTGCTTATCCTGAACTGGCGTGGTTCATGTCCACAGGACAGTGGCGAGGAGCGAGCACTCAGCCTTGAGTTTCTTTTCCCTTTTCTTCCCTCCTTCTCTAATATAAGTGCATATTCCTTGCCGCTAGCAAAGCTGGCTGCAGATAAAGTACAGACCAATGGGAATACCTCACAGTAAATTGGATTTTGCATATCATTTGAATGGTTTGCGATCCTGCGGAGATTAAAAACATTCAAATGAGAGCGTTGCGAGGCAAGAGACGTCCAAGGGAATGAAAACACTGCCTTATGAATACAAAAATGTGCTGAAAGCAATCCACACCGAAATTGAATAATGTACAAATCTGAGAAGGTATATGAATGAGCATAAAATATATCAAATAAAGGATGCTGAACATCGAGAAAAGTAGTAAAAACGTTAACTTTATCAGATTTTCTAGATGTGATAATCAGAGATCCTATCAGCTGAGCTCCTTCCAGCTTTAGATAGCAAGGTGAGGGGATCTAAGCAGTTTAAGTGCAAACTTTCCAACCAACATAGCAGGGAACTGCAGATCCCACTTCACAGAAGACCCATGCAGGTCATGCAGTGGTTGGGCCATGTAATTTTTAACAGGCAGACAGCGTTCCTGTCTCAGCAGGCAATACATATCCACTTGAGCCATACTTCCACCCCGTTAAGTCCACTTTAGCCCGCTTGGCAAACAAGGGATTCTCCAAGCTTCTCCCACAAGCTCTCGAGCCCAGTTGGATGTTGGTTGTGTAACAGGGAGAGAGATTCGCATACCGCCAGCCAGCTTTTCTTCTGCTGAAGTCACAGAGCTTGGAGACTCTGACAAGGGATTGAAAAATAATGTGTTTATGTGTCTGGGAATCCCCATTTAAAAAGGGATTAAGATGAGTAATATCTTATCAAACAATGAGGACGACTGGGCTGGAACGATAGAGAGAATCAAAGTCTTATCAGAACACTCTGGCATCTATGAAATTTGAGAGGCTGTAGATAGGCTACGGCACATCAGATTAGGAAAATTCTGGAAAACAGTCTCAAAGCAAAAAAAATCTATAAAGCAGACTCGCTGCTCTTGCTGCAAACGTGGATGGAATGTGAAGCAAACATTTCAATTACATAATCGCTCACGATGCCGTTGTTTTAATTTACAGCCAAGACGAGGCAATATATCCCACAAATAAGCCTGTACTGTGAACAGCTTAATAAGCGAGGTAAACTAATATACTATTGAGAATTAAACATCACTTGTAGACCTTCATAATGAGACACTTTTCCTTTGGCATGCGAATGAAAGAGCTCCTTATAGAGAAGCAGTGATAAAATAATTATCTGGTATTTCGATTTGTTCTTGAACTTCCACAAAAACAGGAGACTAATGTCCTTGCAGAGAGCCTACAGAGAGATGGTAAGTTGGTAGGCATGGTTAACACGCAGTAAGCATACTCTGCTTACACGGAGGCTTAGACCTTGACACAGAGCCACAATCCAACGGAGCTCCATCCGGTGTTGCCATGGCAACACACCCCAGTACCTTTTTTCAGATATCACAGCAAAAAGCCCAGGAACAAAACATTGTAGAAACAGCCACCACTGAACCTTCCTCTGCTGGATAGCAGCTTCTGCAATATAAATACTCTCTAATCTGGAATAAAGCCAGAGTAAATGCACCTAAGAAAAAAAAAAAAAAAAACAGAAGACCCTGAGCAACTGCTAATCACGAGGCAGGTATGTTGTATCGCAGCAACCCACAGCCATGGAGAGGACACCGAAATCTGAATAGACATGTTTCCTTAATTACACAAACAACACTCGCGTTGTGTTTTCCAGCATTTTTCGCCATTGATTTCTCAAGGACTAATTAGGCTATGAGGATTTTTCTCCCTTGGTGCAGCAAAATGCCAGAAACTAATTATGCGCTTCATGTCTCATCCTCACTATAATTACACCAAAATGAAACACTGCAAACCCCTCAAAGATCATCAGTTAACTCTGGGTTTGCCAACATCTTTGCCGCTTCTGAGAGCATTTACCTCTCAGTCCAAGCAGGGGCAATCTCATTATGATCCCCCTGATAAAGAAAAGAAAATCAGATTGTCAAATCTCAGTCGCTGAAATAGAATGGGGAGAGGGGCCCCATTCTGCAGATAGGACCTCCTAACCGTGTTATGCCCTCTAATTCTCCCTCAGGAGGCTCAGGGAGGAAGGAAGTGGTTTATGATTGTGATTAAAAAAAAAAAAAAAAAAACATCTTTAATCTACAGTCCCAAAGAAATAATGGGGTTTAACGGGATTAGCGATTAAGCCCAGGCCTAAGTTTTACCTTCATGTTTTGGGAATGAGTCGTCTTTTTTTTTTTTTTTTTTTTTCTGGAAATGTTCTGCTTTGTCATTATTTAGCCCGCTTGGCAGAGGAGTAAAAAGGAAATGTGCAAATCGGAAAAAGCCAATTATCACTGCAACATCTTTTTCACCCAGACGTTTAATATAACCAAACGCAAAACCTTTTGATACAAACCAATTAAACACACACACTCATTCACAGAAACGACCCCGCGCCGCGCTTCACGTGTCAACTAATGAAATGAAGATGCGCTGCTGCTTTTTCCGACATGAATGTGAGTATCCGTCCTCGTATGACTATCCTCCTGTATGATGTGGCGGTCGGTGCCAATATTTGTGACTCTGTTCTTGTGAAAAAACAGGAAAACAGATTTGACAGCCAAAAGATTCCTGTAATATGAATGAATCAGGACCTTTATTGCCCCAAAGGGAATCTGTCTTGCACAATGAGGCTCATAAAAACAAATACAACATAGGCAAGAAAAAAACAAACAACGGCAACAGGGACAAGACATCAACTAGTGCCATAAAATTTAAAAAAAATGAATAAACAAATCATAAAATCTTTGTTAAGTAGCTGGATATTATAGGGGACAATGGAGGAGTGTGTATTCAGGAGTGAACGGTCTAATATAATCTCATGGGCAAGCCTGATTTTCTGTGATGCTACACACCTGTGCCCCAGTTATCCTGCCACCCAATCTTGCAGCGCTGTCTAGTTTGTTCTTATTCAGTCCTGTCCTTTCATCCCATGCAGAAAGTCAAATCACTCTGGATAAAAGTCGTGTAGACAAATAAGAGCGTCGATCGATCAACATCAAATGCTCTCAGCTCTCCTACAAAGTAAAGGTGTCGTCGTCCCTTTGCAAATTTAGCACTGCTATTAGCATTGCCGGCTCAAGTTATCATCACTGATGATGCCCAGGTATTCATGGGCACGTTCAGCGGTGTTCACGATTAATCACACAGGCAGCGGTCTTCTGGCAATCAGTATTGATTTCTCATTTTGTTGTTGCTGTAAAAGTAATTCATCTCTGATCTGTAACTGGTGTCACTGTATGTTGTAGAAACACTTTACAATAGGACCAGTAGATGAGGTAGATATTAGCCTGTAACATTAAGATAACCAGAGGCAGGAACAAGCCACAGAAAACTTGGTGCATTAAAATGATGTGTGTCGATATGTGACAATCTGACAAGCTCAACTAATCACAGTCTACTGAAAAGTGACTTTGAACTTCTTAGCAAATGTGTCATGCTAAAATATAGAGAAGGAGTTTTAGGGACTTTTATACCAAAATCCCACAAGCTCTATATCCTGGAAAACAGTGTATCTTTCAGTGGTGATGTCATGCTGAAACAGGAGGTATGAACAAAAATTTCAGCCAATAAGAACATCCAGTTTTTGGATAATTATGACCCTCCCATCAAATAAAACCAGAGACAGGAATGAAGCAAGACGATGCATTCACTAGCTACTTCTATCATCAGCCCTGAAAAAAAATAAAATAAAATAAGCAGGCTATGGTGCAAATAAACCTTACATGAGACTTATTTGTTTGGGCAAGATATTTGAAATATATATGAACTCTGAATGTCATTCTGTATATCTTTTTGAAAACTATTTTTAATGTCTTCTGGGTGTGATTTGATAATAAAGAGTGTTTAATCGGCTGGTAAAACAACACTAATTATTAATAAAGTAATGTTTTGGTGCAAACCTGTCTTGTGTTATGTATGAAAAAGGTGTAAAATGAAGTTATGTGCTGCACTGGTTGTAATAATCTATCAGTCTACAAACTTCTCACTAAGTGCTTTTGTTACTTAATTTATTTAAATTTATTTACATAAATGTAGATTCATACCCAAAGTATGAATAGGTAACATTAGTTACATGAGTCCTCTCATTCATTTTGACTGTAGTTCCACCTCTTCCCTCTTGTTTAACCCTCTTTGATAAAACTGTCTTTCTCTCCCAAACTCATCACTCATTGGTTTGTTCTTTTGAAAGATGCCTCCCCATGTTAACCCCACATCCCAACAACCTGTTTCAACGGAAAATACATCAAATTAAGGAAGCCAAAGGCTCGCATTTCATTGGGACTTTAATAGCTTTGACAACTTCCTGAACATTTAGAGTATTTGACCCCTGGCCCAGACTTCCAACAGCAGACTCGCAGCACTCTTACCTTCAGGAGATTCCTCCTGCACATATGTGCCCGTCAAGTACCGGTGAACCAAGGCAGACTTTCCACTGGATAGATTACCCACAATGCCCTGCAAAAACCCAGAAGCACAACACTTTGATCATTTTTGACAGGCATGGGTACACAACTGGCATACATCACAAGCATATGTAAGCCTCACCAGGCACAGGTTGTCAGCGGGTGATACTTTAGGACCATTATAAGAAAAGGAAAGTCCTGTTAATGTACATTTGGCTGGTTGTAGTCTTTTCTCAGCTTCCTTTCCCTGGTGTCTAGACCAGGCCTGACTACAGTGCCTGCAGGGAGATGCATGGCGGAGGGTGGGCTGATGATGCCAGCATGTCTGGGAAGAACAAAGGCTGCAACATGCCTCATCTCCTCCCTCTCCTCCTCCTCTACCTACCATCACCCTCTTCGTCTTTAGATCATTAGTGGGTGGTAAAGCCAGGCCTGGTTCTAATTATAGGGAGGTTTGAGGCGAGAGAGAGAGAGAGGATCTGTTTAAGGCCTTTCCCCACCTCACCTCTGTCTGATTGAAGGCAGAGTTGGAAAATAAACTATGAATAAGCTACGCATAAGTTAGCAAAAGTTATAAGCTGCGCGCTGAAAGCTGTGAGTCAACAGAAATAGACTTTGAAAGTACAAAAGAGCCAGCGTTCATGCTGTTTAAACTGTTGAGCTTTGTAACCTGCTGGTATATTGCCCTCATGAAAATCAACCTGCTGTATCAGCACAATTCCAGAGAGAAAGGTGGCACATTCACCCCTCTGTGTAGACTTAAAGTCCTGGTCTGGGAATGATTATGAACGTGTAGATTTAAAATTACTGCAAGACAGTTATAAAAGAAAATGTTACAATGTTGTTTTAAATATTTCACCAAAGTCAAGCTGCCAACACAAACCCACAATACAATAAAATTAACTGTTATATTCATTGTTTCAGAGGTTTTGACCTTTCAAGCAATCTGCAGGAAATGTTCTAATTTTAATTATTACTATTACTATTATTATTATAGGACATATTAAAAAAGAGACATATATTGTGCTATACTATTACTAAGCTTCTATAGGAAATGAGCAGCAACTGTCAGTATAACATTGTCAATGAATAGCAACTCTTCACAAGTTGTAAACTAATGAAAGGAACGATGGCTATTTTTCTCACACTTAGTTCTGTCTTTCCAGGTCTATTTAACTGAGGAGAAGCTGCCAATTAACACCTGAAAGAAAACAGATACATTTGAAATGTTTGAAGCCCATGAAGTTTCTTTGAGCTCCCAGAAAATACCCCCTTTTCATTTCACTGAAGTTTTTTTTTTTTTTTGGTCCAAGGTGCTGCAACAATGAATACACCCAAGATAGAAATACTATATCAGCTGCCAGAGTGGTGGACTGCAGTTTCAAGGCTACAAGTCATTATGGGTGCAAGGCATTAAATCATGTGAGGATGTTAGCTGTGCCTTTGGCTGTGGTTGAGTGTGCTTCACTGGCGGGTGGGATCAGACCCAGGACGTGTCACTAGTCTAGCCCAAAACTGTCAGTCATCTCACGTCCTGCTGCAAGCCACCCTGCATCTCCATGCCAACGCATCTCATTAAAAATCACCCACTATGTGCCAGGGAAAAGTCCGGCCAATTCCTCAACTCCTCTCTCTCATGTAAAATGCATCACCAGTAATACATGAACAGAGCATGCATTCCCACTGACATTTAAATCAATCAGTTAGATTTAATCTCTGAGGGATATGACGAATAAACAAAGAGGGCTTGTTGGTTACTCACCACTTTGAGCTCTGGCACCGATCGACTCAATGTCCACTCCTGGCTGTTGACAAAAGAGTCTGAGAAGAAAAACAGAAAGAGACAAACACTGTCAAACCAAGGGGCAATGAGAAGTCAGCTGTCAGTTAATGTCCATCTGACCTCCAATACAGAAACTGTTGCATTTGGGCTATTTCCAACAAGTTGCATCATGGTCAAACTGCCACGTGACAAATCAAGTTTCTATTTCCTGCAGTTTGAGCAACTGTAGGATCAATTTCTGAGGAGGGTTTCTAAGAAGGTTGCAGATACGGATCAATAATTACCTTGTCTTTTTTTCCCATCATTTTTCTCCAAACACGAAATAAACATTGCAATCAACCAATGGAGTATGACGCACAGAGCAAATTTGCAGTGTTATCTCGTAGCAGGTTTGATGAGATCAAAGCTTTGGAGGTTGTGACCTTTCAAACCGGCAACTTTAATGAGAAAAAATAATGCACAGTCAAAGTGGAGGAGCCAACCGGGCAGCACTGATTTTTCCATCTCTATTAGTTATTTAATTTGTTTATTTCGACTTAAAACATGTTCAGCTGAATTCAGAGGGAACCTTTTCAAACATCATGCAGGCTATTTTAACAAGAAGATCTTTCCGTAATGCAATTTCTGAAGAAAATTACGCTCAGTCCGTTTTAAAAGACGCGGATTATCAGGCTTGATTCAACTTGCTTCGTTTTTGAATGACATTTAGAGACTTTGACTAGATAATCGTGCTTTGAGGGAGGGAAGTGAGAAAAAGGACAATGTAAGAGCTCAGAGCGAAAACCACAAATGACAAGCCCACGGGCCCCACAGCCTGTTTCCCACAGCAGTCGAACGTAGGCAGCCATGTTTCATAACAACCATTACACCGAAGACTACCTTCCTGTTTCGGATCACGGATTTCCCACCATCTGAACCCCCCAAGGAGACATCCGCTCTAACAGAGGGCCGTCTGCAGGCAACAAGGTGCGAAACCAGGTGGGACCCTCCGCCCCACCCCCCGACAGTGTTGAAACAACTGAGGCATCATTACGGCATTACAGTAAGCCTGTTTGTTGCTGCAGCGGTTTCCCCGGTGTTGCTCTGATGTAAAAATCCATGACAGCATAACCATTCATTGTCTCTATATGACGCATTTCATCTTAATCACCAAAAAAATTTACAATGAAAGCGTCTGACTACCCCTGAGACGAACATCCCTTTAGCTCCTACAATTACCAGCCCCCTTGCTTTGCTCAGTGTTTGATTTTTGAGGCACTAAAATGTTTTCTTCTTTGTGACCCTTATTCATGTCTTACAATGCAGCTCTGGTTGTCTCATTTGTTGTGGGGGAGAGGAGAACACTGCATCCCGAACAGAGGTATTTTTCAACAGCACGCCTTAAGTTAAGCCCTCTCAATGTGGGCTTGACACTTGCTGAACATGTCAGAACATGAGTGGAGACTCCCATCTGATTCAGCTCTAATGGAGGGGAAAGAAAGCGCAGTTCAAAACTGCTGGAGCGTAGTTCAGCTGAGGTTCTTGCTTCCTTTCCTCAGGTTTCTTGTCACTTCCAAACTTGCTTATCTCCAGTTGAAGCTGTTATTTGGACTTTGTTCTATTATTATATTTCAACCAAGGAGTGTTGAGTGATAAAGGGAAATAGCCATAACTAGCACGGAAACCACACTGCTGCAGGAACATTAAAAAAAGAATCGATGCATAGAAGAAACAGGAAATTAAATTGAATTAATAGCAAGTAAAATGAAAATGAAACAGAACAGAAAACAGACAACCAGACAGACATAACAAACTGTTTTCACACATTTGTTCAATATACATAATCATATTTTCAAAGAGGAGCGCATTCAAACAAAGGCTAATCCATAGATAACAGTGCGGCGAAATTAAGTGTCATCAAGGGCCATCACAAAAATTGGGCTGGCCGCTGACAGACACAACAACTCTGAAACAGCACATTCCCCTATTATTGACCATAACAGCACCACTTAGCCTTTCAAGGACATGAAACACTGAAGAGGAGAAAGAAGGAAAAATGAGAGCTTTTCACACAAAATCTACCAACTGTGTGTCTTTCCTGCCATGAAAATCTTTTATGAGATCATGTGACATATTTCCTTTCAGTACAGTACCACACAGATATCCATAACAAATTCTTAAGTGGAGAAAGTGTCTGATCTGTGCCATCCCTGGAACAGATACGGCACGACCAGCTCAGTCCCCTGCTAAAAAACCCTAATTGAGTTCATGTGCTCTCTGTTACATCATTCTTTAAATATGAGTGTCCCCACAGAACTGTGGCCTAGATTGCCTATGGAAACAGAAAAGCCCCAACATTAGCGATGCTCACCGAGGACACCGGTGTCTTTGTCTCTGTGAGGGGAAAACTGTGTTGCTAGCTTGTTTGTCAGCTTTTTCACTTCACTGCTCATGTCTACTCACATAAAAATATCTATTCACTCTGAGGGTACTGGAGCACGATTGTCCCCTCTTATTTAATTTTATGAGAAAGGAAAATGCAACGAGAGCAGAAACTGTGCGCATGTGGTGTTTTGTTTGTGTGTGCGCATGCACATGTTCATACATGCGTGCATTTGTATGTGCATGTGAATGTGCAGCGGTTTTGGAATGATAGGGAACAACCTTGAGGTCTAAACTTCCACTCGAGCTCTGACCATGCTTTCCAACCATGCTTTCCCACCATCAAAAATTACAGAGTGAAAATTTAGCTAGCAATAAGTATTTTTACATTCCTCATTTGCAAACCACACCACTCACTACCCACCAACATTTCCTGTCTGACTAGAAGTATACTTATATCATGTACCTCTTGACACAATGGTCCTGTACCATCTTCCCATCGTGCACTGCTCTCCAAAGCCATTTGCAGAACCAACAGCTCAGTGGCAGCTCTTATCATGATCTGCTGAGCCCCCAAAACACCGAAACGTTATTTCTCTCCAAGGAGGTGGGCGATGAATCACAATCAGCGGGGAATACGGTAAAAAAGCTTTAGACGCCGTCAATCTATTTCAATTTGGACGGCCTGCCCTACTTAAAGCTGAGATTTGCAAATTGGGTTTTGAGAAATCTCGCGTTCCCGTGACCATCTTGATTGACTTCATTTGTAGAGTAAAAAGGAGGAAGAATGGCAGTGTTAGCTTATCTTTTCTGCCATGCGGGCGAGCAAACAAATGCAAACGATCAACCATGAATTTAAAACCCTGAGGAGTTAATGAGAAAATGCTCCATATACAAAAGCTACAGCCCCTCTACTATTGACAGATGGGCTGTTTGCCGAATTCAGCCCCATCCCAGAAACAGTGTGGTCTCTCAAGCTTGCAACTGATTCAACAGCTTTTGAAAACTTGGTGTTGAGCTAACTAACTCTCCTGAGAGGGAAGAGCAGCAGGGCATTGCTCACCTTCCACTAAAGCACGAGTCCCCAAGGATCCTGAGGAAAAACAAAACTTAGCATGGCTGAGATCTGCAGTGACAGATGCTCAAATAAGAAGTTACATTCGGTTATTAACAGACTTCTAGCTTCTGCCTCAGGCTGGAGGTGGGGAGGCATTATCACAGTGTCATTGTTTGTCCCAATTTGTCACGAAGGTAAACCTGATCACGGCGGTTGGCTCACCCTCCTGCTGGTGTGAATTACATAACCAAATACTGTACATCTGTCTCTCAAATGAATTTCCAATCTGCGGCTTTTGAAGTGGGCAGGCAGACGTCAACTTTAAGAAAGGCAGATTTGTGCCAAGTGATATTTACAGAGTAGAAAATGTTGACAGGAATTCATAGCAAAAGCCGATCACCTGGGACACACCGAAAAGAAGCATTTGGGATTCATAAATAAATTTTCTGTCAGATTCAAGATAAAGGAGGATGGACCACACTCATGGGAAATTTTCAGTAGGTACTGACAAGCCAAGAAAAGCCAGAATAAATACGCCTCAGTCAGCACTTTTACCAGCTTGCAGGATCCCAGCTAGACTTAGCAACAGAAAATACATTTGGCTACTACAGATTGAGAGTGTGCCTATCTGCAGTACCATTCCCAGTATTTCAACTCTCACTAATGAAGTGCAGTGCTGACCGCCTCATGCCTCATGACTAGCCACCCCTCCTCCAGCCCAAAGAGTTCAGAGAGCCCTCATCTCACCACATGGTTCACTGATCACCCGTGTATCCACAGGAATGGCTTTGTTCATCCACAGGTGGGGGTGGGGACTCAGTCCTCCTCCCCCCTACACAAGACAGAGAAACTATCACAAAAAAAAAAAACAGCAGTGCTGAAGAAGCAGCACTCGTCTTTGGTTTTGTTAAGGCCATATCTTTGTTAGCCATTCCAACAAGTGTGTGTGTTTGTGTGTGCATACGTGCATGTCCGTGCTATTGTGCCAGAGAGCTGAGCCTGGATTTAATTTTGGAGCTAGGCTGTCAAACACTTAGGCAGGTAGCAACAGGCGACGGGTCCCGCCCTGGGCATTGAACACCGAACTTTACTCAGGTTGATCGGCACACCTACATTCCTAATGGGTGACTGACTGACTCTGCAGTGAATAGACAGACAAATATCAGTGAATACACACTTAACACTCCACCACAAAGGACTTGGTATCCTTGGTAACATGTCATGTGTGAACACAAACAAGGGAACCTGTTACGGACTGTTACTGTTAGCATGAGAATGAAACATCTCCTTTATTATTTAAAAGTTAATAGAAATGAACACTGAATATGTATATGAAGATACTCACTAAGTAATCACACAGAGAACTAACTAGGTCTTCGTATGAAGGTGTAAGACTGCAGCTTTAGATACGAAAAGCAGCAAATCAAAGCTTTTAATTCAGATAGTTACGAATATTTGCTTCTCTCTGCCTGCTCCTCCAGGCAACTGGACAAACACACTCCACTGTCAGAGATAACCTTTAAACACAGTGCTTATGCCATCTCTCTTCTCCCCATCATTATAGCATGTAAGCCCGCTTAATTTAGCCCTGCTAGGCTGCCAAACGCATCCCCATTACAGCCACTAACTGCTTTAATGCTACTGCTTTAAGCTGTGTCCCTACGAGGCCAGCAGGCAGCATTATCAGACTCCCTTGCCCTGTCTCTGGGTAACACAGAAACAATACTAGGACTATGTGCTACACTACACAGGAGAACAAGCAATTATAAAGGATACTCAATAGTCACTGTTGGTTGGAGTTTTCGTTCCAATGCCCTACTCATGTTCTAATCTCATCTTTTATTAATGCAAAATAATAATTGTTGTCTGAACGTGCAAAAAACAAGCAATTAAAAAATGAAATGCACTGGAGAAATAAATCACTCAAAATAGAAATTCCGAAAGGACTCTCTGGAACCAGATGTTTTTAAATGCCATCCAAACTCACAACTCCCCATGTGTTTTTCATTTGCCTTTCCCACTAAAAAGTGCATTTCGGTTTTTCTTTCAATCTGTAACTTTTCCTTTTTTTGCAGTGATGGAAGAGTTGTACATGGTCTGCTGAGTGCTGAGAAATAAATTCATCAATCTTGCAGGTCTTACCTTGACCTTTGTTGAAGTCAATGCCTGCCAGTGTCTCTATGGCAACTGACTGTGGCTTTTTATTCCCGGCCAGGGAATGTTGGCCTGTGTCTTTGCTCTGGGACTGCTGGGATTCACATTTCCCACTGTATGGCTGCTCTTTCCTCCTGAAACGGTTGGCTATGAGCTGCCATATGCTTGGCTCTTCCTGAACTGGTTTTGAGGACAGTTTAGCAGGATAGAGGGGTACCTCCATAAGCTTGACCTTCCCTTTGCTGTGGTACTGAATATACTGCATGCCCCCATCCTCTGCCTGCTCATGGGAAGGTGGAAGAGTTCTCCCCGTGAGGTATGAAAAAGGCCGCGAGGGCACTGATGTATCCTCAACAGCGCTCTTAGAAAGAGAGCGCACCTCTGTTTCCCCCTCAGACTCCATATTGATTTTGTCCCGCGGTCGGGTCCTCCTGATACGCAGACTGAGACTCCGTCGTAAGGAGCCAAGTGTCCTTTTAGGAGCATCAGACTTGCTAGTCTTCGGGGAGACTTTAGTATCTTTGTCATTTTCCTTCTCCCTGTCCTTGTCTTGAGGCGTTTTGCCAAACAGCCTCCAGCGAAAGCCCCCTTTGAGAAAGCCTCCAACATCGCCGCTTGTGTGGCTCCTCTGGCTGTCTATCTCATCATCAGACCCCTTCTTCCTCAGCTCCAGAACTGTCATACTCACAGGTCTGGGCCTCCAGCTCCTTTGGCGTAACCTGGGGGTCATGTCCTCCAGGCCAGAGGGCCGCTGAGACACGACAGGCTTAAGGCCATCCACGGCTCTCAGATCGGCCTTCCTGCTCCTGTACTGCTGCGTACTTTCCAAAAAACCTGCCCTCCTGGAGACCTGCTGAGGCCCGGGCTCCGTCAGGACAAGGACTGGCCCTGCCAGCATGCACACACTCCTGGGCCTCCGGAGAGGTCTTTCCTGTTGAGGTTGAGATCCTGTTTGCTGCCCGAGTGGGTCTCCATACATGCTCACCGTTCTTCTGCCGAACGGGGCTTCCTCCAGGCGAGGCCTACGCAGCACGGCCCGGGGCAGAGAACTGTGTCCTGACACAGCGCCATGATCGCCAAGAGCAAGCCCTTTAGTATGAGCGGCGACAGAGTTCAACGCAGGGCCCTGGATATGCCGCTCCTGGGCCTCTGTCTGAGGAACTGCAGCAGCTACCTCTGCCACATCCCTTTCTCGCTGCGAAGAGTTAGCCAAGTTCTTGAAGGGCTGTTGCAGAAACCGGTCTGTCTTCATTTTTCCCCCCTCCTCCTCCTCCTTCACCTCCTCCTCATTCTCCTCCACTACCACCTCCTCTCTCTGCCTGCCAGCTCTGCCTTTGCGGCTCAGGGAAGGCCACCTGCCATGCTCCTGTTGTGCCCTGCCCAGCCTCGGGCTGTTCTGCATCGGCATTGCTATACTTATCACTCCTCTTGGCTGGCAATTCTCCACCAGGGTGTGAGTGACCTGGCCCATTCCCAGCGCTGACACCCGCTCATCCTTCTGCGTCTCCTTCAAGATGACAGAGATGTGGTACACCGTTTTCCCCTGCTGCTGCTGGCCAATAGCCGTACTCCTTGGGATAGCATCCACTGCACCATTGCTAAGGAATAGCATGGCACTTGAATTGATTCACACGTACACGCTCATTCACACAGTAATGGACCACAAGCAAATGATCACATTCTGCCTGGGCGTTGTTAAAGTTGTGCTCCTGGAGTCCATCATTTCCAGAAAGTATTCCTATGCCAGGCATAATCCTTCACCTTTGACACAGGGGGGAAAAGCTCCACACAAGTCTGAGCAAAGCCTTGGTGCCACCTGCATCCCCTGGCTCCTTTACTCAGCACACTCGCACAGGCATTTGGATTATGGTTGCTTTCTCCCCACTCTTCATTCTACCTGTGCCATACACGAAGATGGAAAGAAAAAAAAAAAACAACAACAACAAAAAAGATTTTCTGGTCTTTGCTTTGCAACAAACAAAGCCATATTTGTAATACCTTCAAAACTTGCAACTTATAAAAAACTGAATCATCCTCCCTCTTTGGCAAGTTACGAACTGTGAGCAATCTGTGTTGCTGGCGGTGCAGACAAACCCCTTAATCTCTGAGCTCTTGCAGTTCAGAGCATGAAGGAGTGTGTCTCTGTTTGAACTTACAGCTGCCTTCCAACCCCCGGGACAGATGGAAAACAAGGAGTGGATCCCACGGGCATTAAACACGCCCTTTTGATTTCTCCAGAGCTACTGGCAGCCCCCAGAGACTTAAATGGACAAAAGTGAACACGAGATAGAGGGAAGAGTGAGCTGATCATCCACTGCTGTAACCAACAAAGGCTAGGATCGTGAACAAATAGCCATGAAAGAGGACTTTGTGTTCAAAGGGGCTTTCTGTCCCTTACTCTGTCTTCCTCTCTCTTTTTTTGCTGCCTCCTTTGCATATAGTTCTCACCCAGCCAGGCAAACATGGGGGAAACTTTCCTATGTTCACTGGAGGAAGAAAGAGTGGAGCACTGCAAACTCCTGGTACTTTGTTCATTCATCCACAATTTAGAAACCACTTAAAGTCATTAAATCCAAGGGTTCCTCAAAAACAGAAAACAATTGTACAGTTTGGTCAGGCAACACTGATAGGGCAAAGCTACACAAGAGAGAGATGTGGGGCTCTCACTAGATGAGTTAAGAGAAAACTAATGCAAAACCTGAGTGAATAACTTGGAGCATTTCCACAGCTATACACCACAGCTCCTCTGGCTCCTACTACATAGCCTACACACTGTGGGAGAGCTTAAGCTTAATTCCAAGAATGGCTGACAACTATTTATGGTAGGGAAATCTTATTCTTTTTAAAGCGCTGTTATTTACTGAGATAGAAACCGATAAATTGGATATTATGTAAAATTATATTCATGCGAAGCTCAACATAATTACTAATTTCACCTCTAAGGTTCCTGAAAAAGTATTAGGAGAATTCTGCATCATAATCAGATGGGAATTTTAACTGAGAGAGCCTTCATGTTTTTCAGCCAAGTTTCTTCTTGGCCACAGCTTATGCGTTCAATTATGCATTGGTCAATCAAACTAGAGCATTTTGTATATGGCCAAGTACTACAAAGGAGACGAGCTGAAACAAGCCAAATTTAATAGTCTGATCCCCACAGTGCACAGATCAGTGAATGGTTTGGGCTGAAACACTGCCCCCATGTGATCAAAAAGAGAAACAGCAGTGACAGGGAACAAAACAAAAGTTGGAAAAAACTTTACCCAGGAAACACTGACTTGAAATAAGCACTAGTATGGGCAATAATTCTGAATAACAACAGAAAATCTCAAAAATATCCCATGATAAATCAAGAAGCCAATCTGTTTGTGATGACACAGTAGCCTAATTACTGATTATGTACTCAGTGTATTTTCTTTTTTTAAAATAAGTTCAGAACCCTCCCCTTTCCATTTGTGTGTTACACTGAAACCTCTCATTATAACATTTACCATATAACATTTAAACCCTAAAACAGCTGCATGATGAAAACTTAGCCTAAGTGTTATCCATTACGTTCAATGAGGGTTTCCAGCAGAGCATGGAGCAATGAGGCAGCACTGAAAGGGCATCCTGAGAGTGCATCATTATGGGAAATCCATTATAACCACAAAAACGGGAGGAAGCAGCCCAAGAACCGAGGCAACGTTGTGCCAAGAGCTGAAACCCACCAACAGTAGATCAACAAGCCTCATTTCACCTGAGAATACGCTAAAGCCTTCTAACAGCTCAAGCACTGGTAACGGTCCCATGCTGAAGGAATAACATGTTAAATTGTCACTAGAGTTCACTCAACATGTCTTTACAGTGAGACTCAAGGTCTTTGCCTTTTGATACCATCTGAGTAAAGGGAAGTTCTTGACTTTGCATGAATTTCTAGAAGCCTTTTTTCCTTTGTGCTATTATCAGGAAACTGAGAAACAGTAAAACAATTTCAAGTATCTAAGGTATTGTTCCAGGAAGTCTGGTGCAATATCATTTAGCAGCTAATGTACTCACATGCACAAAGGCATGCTTAGGGACACAGCTTTATGCTTCAGCTGAGAGAAACGTGTTGCACATTAACAATAAACTATCAAGATACCAAGATGGTGCAGATATATCCCATGTTCATAACAATACCATGCTCTCAGGGCTCACTTGTCTATTGATAGCCTGTGATGATGTACTGGATGAGCTCACTGCGTTTACCTGTGTCCAGGAAGCACGGGTTTGGGATGATCTGAGGCTCATCGGTGAGCAAACAGTCCTCTTCGCTCCACTGGATATGGTGGTGTCGAGTTCGCCTGCGACCCCCGAAGCACAACAACATAGTCCGGCTACGCCCTCAGAGGGACTTCACCACAACTCACGATATAACCGTCCAAAAAAAACCATCCAGATGTCTGAAAGATGACGTGCGTCCGTTCAAAAACGCTGATCGTCTTTTAGTTCTTCTTGCCTGACTTGGGTAAACTTCTCATGCATCGCTGTGAAAATCTCCCCGCAGCTCGGATGTCAGCACCAGCATGTTAGTCCTCTTTTGCTTTGGTCTGGCACTGCTATAAAAAAAATCCCTGTAACTCTATTGTCAGCTACAGCATGCTGTGGCCATGCTGCGGCGAGCATTTAGACCCAGTAATGTGGTTGCCGCCAAAAACACACTGGTTACTGGACAGTGGACGGATGTGGCCAGGACAGGCCATGTGTCATGGTTCACTTGGAGCCATTTCCTCCTGGTAATCCGTCATGCAGGAGTGGTCAGCAGGGTCCTGCATAAGAGACACTGATAGGATTAAGGCTAATCCAGAGTCCTGTTGCCTTTATGGCAGTCCCAGTCCACAGGAATTTGTGCTGTGGTCAGTCCTAAGATTTCAGAGTGGTGAACAGGTAACAGAGCTTCTCTTGTGCGCCCCTCTCTCCTCCTCTGTCCCAGATGAATGCTGAACACTTCACTTACTCCTCAAACTCTGTAACTGTATCTTGATGGCAGCTGGGAGGGTTTGTCTGAAAAACTGGATTGGCATGTTTTGAGGTTTCTCAATTATCCGCCTGTGTATGTGTGTGTATGCGCGTACATATCCGCTTGAATGCGAATGTACATATCTCAGTGTGTGTGTGTGTGTGCGTGTATGCAGGCCTGTTATCTCAACTATGTACGTCATTTGACAAACACACAAGGGCACTGTTGGCTTCTTGGGATGTTTTTGGAATCTGTCACTCTAATCACAGTAACCTCTTCCAGCAATCTTTCTGTACCTTTATTCAATTAAAAAAAAGATGCAAAATGAGTCTTACTGAACATTTTATAATATTGTCAACTAATACTTGAGCAGGAAAGTAAATATCACACAGCACACATTTAACAGATTTAACCATGACAGAGTAACTGCGCATCTAATGGAAGTCAGAATACAAGGGGACAAAATTTTGTTTTTTTTGTCATCTGAAAAATAACGCCCAAATTCAATTCAGCACAGGTCTAATTAAATAGTTTTATAGGAGAACTTATTACAGACATTTAATTAGATTTTCTGTCTTTTTTTGCCTTCTCCACTTCACCAGATTCAATTAGGCCTGATGTTATTCAACCCTACAGTATTTGCATCTTCAACTGAGATAATTGTACATAATATACCTGTCACTTCCAGTGGGGGGCAGTCGCATCACTTTGGCTCTGATTGAATCCAAGGGACTGTTAAATGATTTGAAGATTACATTTTGATGGTTTTTTTGAAGGATTTACATCACATCTCTCGAAGGAAATTCTCGGGGCGAACTCTTGAAGTTAAAAACAACCTCCGCTACAATCAGTGGCACACCTGCTTGAAAGCCTGGAGATACAAACTTGAGAAAGCGAGCGTCTCGGTCGGGAACGGCTTCACCGCATCAATGGCTAATTACCCTCAGGGCCTGACATTTGCATGTATCACTTTCAGGGGGCTGTGATACCTCTCTAACACCTATTAGCAGGAACCGCAGGAAGGATAACCAAAAAAAGCATCCAGACGAGCAACGGAGCCATTTAACCAGCCAACGCTACAGACACAATATGTTGCCCAGAGACAGAGAACATTAGTAACACTACATAAAGAAAAGCCTAATACAGAACAGCAGACATGACAGACTGTACTGGCGGGTTTGTATAAGGATACAGACACTATGCGCGACTAACACTGCTGCTGTCTAGCAGATTGCATGATGTGTCCCCACCACATGAGTAAAGCTCCCCGACCCCTCGTCAGTGTTAGAACATGAGTCACGGTGAGGATGACAGCTATACACATATGCACACACACTCGCACGGAGACAGTTTGTTTCCTCTGGCGATCGGGGCAACGGGAACAGACTTCTTCCTCACTTATGATAATCACCATCACCATTAGACAGGTAGGTGGGTGTAGACAGAGACGGTCCAATGTTTTTGTCACTGAGGTGTCACTGACCTCATTCACACACACGCAACATCAGCACGACTCTGACACCTGCCGTGCCTCCGACATTTCCAGCATTAAAAAAAAAAAAAAAAAAGACAAAAACTATCTTTGCTGTTATCTGCTTTCGGAAAGCAAAAAAAACGTCAATTATTTGGAGGTGTTCAGTATTGCCAGTATGAAACACAAGTGTCAAAGCCTGTTGCAGTGACTCACAAGAATTGATGATGTCTATCACATCTCACAGGTATTGAACCCATGCTTCAAATTACAGCCTCGGGTTTCCCTATTATGAGAGCCTGTGCATGTGGATGAGCGCAAAGCACAGGGAGAACTCTGTGAAAAACTACAAGAAAGTATCTGCATCCATCAGAACAAGTCCTTGATAAAAGAGACTCACTGAATAATAATGATTGGAGTCATCGGAGACCAGATATAGAGACACAGATTTGCTTATGTACAAGGATCAAGATTCTGCCCCAGGCCTTTAACATACCACACTATTCCTAATGTCCACTTTTTGATTTTAGTATGCGGAAGCAACATATAGACACCACTGATTAAAAGTGCAGAAGCAATTCTAAGAGAATACAATGACATGATTAGGCTATTTGGTTAACAAGTTACAATGAGCAACTGTACTGTTAGCAAAAATATCTTACATGATTTATTATATACCAATTTATATATAAATCAGTCCATGCTAAATGCTACATGATAAAAACAGTTTGTGCTCCCATCAAATGATGTGCACACAAAAAGGGGATTATTGTCGTTGTGGAGGGGTGATTTTTATAGTGTAAGATTTACTGTCAAGGATAATCAGTCTAATATAATTTACCACACACTGATGAAGTTTGATAGCACTCAGGTATAAAGAGTGAAGTGTTGATGACTCTTTACTGACTGACCACAACTTGACTCTGGCAGACCATGGCACTGTGGTGATCCCAATTTGGCAAAAATAACCAAAAACACAGCTGCAAGCAGCCGTTAGCAGGATTCAAGCCCATGTGGCAAATGATTTGACAGTGATAGTATAAGCTTGCTGTATCTCAAAGATAGAACATTTTGGTGAAAGTCCTGCAACAGCAGCTGAAATGATGCTTGACATAGTGCTATTTGAAAAATTGCCAATTTGTGTTCATGGTGGTGGCTTTCTGCATGACCAGACCAAATGTGGTCTGTTTGTGAGCAGGTAGACCCAGGTGAGGTCTGGATGGTCTCGCATGAAGCATTCTGCAAATATGTTTCCCTGCTTGTTTGAGTGCCTTGGCCACCAACTTCTTTAGTGAGTCAAAGCCAAATGGTTACAAGCTTCGAGATCTGGAGATACAAAGTGGAAGTAGGTAGTTGCAATATGCTGTTTACAACTGCATTATTGTCCTGATGGTGTAGCTATGGAGCGCAACCAAATGTGGTTGAAGTTGGCTGCTCTTGCACGAATTGTTTACAAATTATGCCTCACTTCCTGTTTGCGTGTCTTCGTCGTCAACAACATGGCCGTATGGTTTGGATTTTCAAAACGCTGGGCAACAGCTTTAATCCAGGAAGTCCATATGTGCTAAATATAAAATTTGGATCTGTTTTGCAGGAGAAATACAAAAAAAGTTCTGACTTTGTGCTTTGATTGAGTATTCAAATCATCCAAAATGGTGGCAAACTGTCACGACTGAAATGAAAAGCAATGGATTTGTGTTGGGCTGCTGCATGTGAGCAAAAAGAAGATTATAGGCCTCACAGTTTAAGTTATTGCCCAAAGTGTAAAATGATATGTTATAGTGAGACATCTGGCTGACTGGGTTAATTTTGTTGATTGATGATTTAGCTAAAAAATAGCATGTAGGAACAACTCCTCCCTTCATGTTTGTGCTTCAGCTTTGTCAGAACTGCAGAACAGTGACCACAATCAAACTCAATGAAAAAAAATGTAGGTAGTTCAACTTTGAATTATTATTATTTTTTTTTTTAAGTACTTGCCAGGTTGTCCTGAAGCTGGCGCTATGCAGTACAACCAAATGTGGTCTATAACACTAAACAGTCCATCCCAAATACATCTGATGCTTGGCTGCCTTAGGATCAAGAATTTAGGAGTCATGCTTTACTTCCTGTTTGCATGTTTTTGTCATCAACTTTATTTGTGTACTACAACAAAAGGGTTTGGACTTTCAAAACTCATAATCTAGGAAGGAAAAAAATGTAATTGGATAGATGCGGTCAAAGAAATAATAAATAGGTTTTGCATAAAATTCAAAATGACAGAAAAAAAACTATCATGGCAGACATCAAAACCCACATGTGCACTGAATTCATCTTCAGGAAAGAAATATGAAGAGGAAAAAATAATTAGGAACTTTATTGACTTAAACCCCAACTTAAAAACCTGTAACTACATCTTTAAGAAGAAGAAGATGATGAAAAAAAAACAACTCCTAAGTGTGAGTTCTTCTGGGATCATTATCCATCTCTGGGTGTTATTATAAAGCTCTCTTTGGCAAAACTAACACTAGGCGACAATTTGTTGTGTCAAGATCCAAAATTATCGACAGGTCTGTGAAACAGCCAGTGCCTTGAAATTATCCATAGGAATACTCGTTAGAGCTGAAAACTGAAACCAGCCATTTCTGCCTGAAATTAGTGCAGTATTTTTTTTTCCCCCAATGCAGCTTCACGTTGTTGCCATTTCCATATCAGTCACAGACGTGATACAAATAAATAGTAATTTGGATGCGATGGAAGCCTGAGCCGGTGCACGCACTCACACAGACACACATGCAAGTACACATGCACGCAAACACCCAAACACACACAGTGAAAATGTGCACACGAATGCACATAAATCTTCCCACTCCCTATACCCAGTTCAGCAACCTACACATTAAAATAATCATCATTTTCTGTCCTCACAAAAAATATTCAATTTTAAGATAATAACTGGAGGTGGCGTAGGTGAATGCATAATTTTAACCTGCCAATTTTTTTAAATATCAACTTGCCAGACCACTTTAAGCATCCCTCCTTTTTTTTTTTGCATTGATACGGCTGTGCATAAATAAGTCAGAAGAATCATACACAGAGACAGGAGAAGGGCTACAGAGAGCAACGAAAGTTTATGATAATTGTGCTTGCAGTAGTGGTATTGAGCGTGGGTGTAGAGCTTTTTAAAATTCAGCTGCACTAGCAACGAGCATACGTCACCATTCCTCCACTGCAGAGAAAATGATAGGTTTGAGGACGTCTGTGGGAGGCTGCCGGAGTGAAAAAATTCCAGACGCTTCTGTCTCCGAAACTCTTGTGAGGGAGAGAGCTTGTACGTTTGTACAGCGTGTGTGAGAGAGAAAGAGAGAGAGAATGCATGAAA
>OMLF01050069.1:0-10199 GCA_900302615.1 Holocentrus rufus
AAACAATAAATACAATATTTTTGTCTGGTATTCTGTCCAAAAATGGTGTTGTTACTTTTGAGAAACACAATACACTAACCCAGTTAAATGTTAACTGGTTCACTCTGGCTAGTATGGCTACATAAACATACTGGTGGCTATCACTGCTTAACTATATCCAATTCTTCTTCTATTTACTCGGTTTAACAAACTGCTGTTGCATCTGCCAGAAATGTAAAACACATTATGTCATCTGTGCCAGAGCATTTCTTCCTTTTCCCCCCAGGAAAGACCTACCAGACACCAGGTGTTTGTTGAAGAATAAATCTTAAAGTTTTTTATGAACTGGATATATGCTACATCATTACTGTGTTAGCAAAATAGACATTAATTATGTTAAACTGTCACAGATTATTACCCTAGATTACTTTAGATTATTGCCTAAACAAGAGCTCAGGGTCCAACGTAGGTGTTGTGTCCCCTCATAGCAACAGTTTCAGCATTATCCATCATGAGTGTGGGATTCTGGACAAGAGACTCTTATTCTAATGTAGTTCCTGCTTTAAAAGCCTTGAATGAACAAACATGGTCAGATAGAAAGAGCACTGATAGTACGTGTGACTAAGGTATATTGCACAACCCAAGGTCAAATATCAGTGTCCTGGAGTTACCTCACCAGAACTGTTTGTGTGTTTTTTCCTCCTCTGAGCCATACACGTGGATTACAGACCGATCGTCAAGACCCTCTGACGTTTATATGGCTGAGAGCAACGTCAACAAGCTGCATTCAGCTCAGATCTTGTTACACTTCATACTGATCATTGCTCTGGTCAATGAGTAATCTGATCACATCTAACCAAGAAGTCATTGTGATGGCGAACTGCAGATGTCCCTTACTTTTTATGCTCAGACCTATAGTAATGATCACATGTGTCAACCCAGTTATACAGAATTGAGAAAACAGCATGAATCTAATTCATGTTATTGAAGTTTATTGTCTTCTTAAAGTAATTTGTGTCAAAGTAAGAGGCAAAACAACTACAATATTGACAGACAGCTAGATAGATAGATAGATAGATATGTTTTAAATCAGGCAGATGTGTCCAGACAATACAGTTTTATTTAGTTTTTAATATGTTCACTGAAATTGAAGCAGAATGTATGGTTTTCTTTGTTTTCTCAAAGACTGCATCTGACAATGTTCAGTATTTTAACTAAAGAAAGTGAGGAATTCAATTTATGCCCTGCTTAGATCCACTGCATTTCTATCATTATGCTCTATGGTAATATTATGGTTATCCTGTATGTATCCTTAGAGAAATACCATCAATAGGCTTCCCAAAAGCAAAAAACATCTTAACACCAAGGTCCCACAACAATGACAACTAAGGACTTCTAAGCCAACTTTATATCATTTATGTCAAGCCTAAATCAAATTCTTGCTAACATGGACAATTTTGATTTTGCCTTGTCTGAAAATAAGTAGCTATTATTCAGCTGCTGACAATGGAACAAAGACGTAATAAGATACTTTGGAGACACAAGGCCCTGCACATTTTTCTGATTATTTTCAGCACACAGCAGAGATTGACAAAAGCATTTAGGGGGGGTGAAGTGCAACAAAGGCGATGATTTGAATTCAAACCCACAACACTGTGAGCACGGGGTGTGCGCCTCAGGTTGCTGAGACAGCAGGGGAGCCCAAGACCCAGTTCATTTTTCATACCGCTGGAAAGATTTCAGCCTGGGTTAAGCTTAAGGATGGGAACACACCATAGGAGTCTGCAGGGCAAAAGGTCATCAGTCTTGGGCTCTGTGTGTGTGTGTGTGTGTGTGTGTGTGTGTGTGTGTGTGTGTGTGTGTGTGCGTGCGTGAGTGTGTCTCTCTCTCTCTCTCTCTCTCTCTCTCTCTCTCTCTCTCTCCCTCTCTCACACACACACACACACACACACACACACAACGTAAACACAAAGAGCAGGCATTGTACAGCAGCTGCATCACACATACACACACAACATGTCACTCACATCAGAGTGCCACCATGCAACATAAACAAAGCATTCTTCCTATGAGACTGGCATGGAGACATCAACTAAACACGCATTATGTTGATTACACCTCATCAGACATTCAGCATCACACAGGCCTTTTGTTAGCATTGATTGATCAGATACATTCTAGACTACTCAACATTGGAAAAACAGGGTCAATATAAACCCCATGCTGATAGTTAGCGTCACTGTGTCCATCGCTCATAAGTCTTGGCAGCCAAAACCAACAAAACAATGTCAAGCAATCCAAACTATTTGGTGTGTGGCTCAAAGTAAATGTCTTACAGTCTCACAGTGAGTGCATATGTTTGTTAGCATGGGTGGCTACTGAGGGAATAAACCCATATTTTGGTTTTCTGAGTAGTAAAAACATCAATATAAAGCATAAAACAAGAAAATATATGTTTCTTCACCATTGAAATCACACCAATAGTCGGCACGCTATAACAGGGGCAACAGTTGGATTGCACAGATCCACCCTTCCCCAGCTTTGGTACCATCAACCTCATATCTCATAAACTACACACAGTGACTAGTTTGTTCAAATTTACAGTAAGAAAGGGGGGAGGGGGAGTAGCCAGTTGAATCATTCTTACTCATTTCCCCTCTAAATTATATTAGTCAATATGGTGGGCGCATCTCTCATCCTAAGAAGAGGTATGCCTCCTTCATCTCTCACTGAACTGCCTTTGGCCTGCTTGTGAAACTGCCATGACAACAAGTCCAAACCATAACGTAGGGTTGGTAAAGGCGTAACCAAGCCTAAGCCTAAATTAATTTATTTCTGTTGTATTATGTGGTGTGATGTTCTGGTAATTCTTGATTCAGAGGTTGTTTATGTTGCCAAAATGGTTGCAATGGTTTGGAACCCTAACACAAGCACAGGCGCAGGCACACATGCATATACACAACAAAAATATCACCCACTCACACACACACACACACACACACACACACACACACTACAGATTTGTGAGGCAGAGATCAGAATGGCTGCAGAATGAGTATGAATTTTGACCCACAAAAGAGCCTGCGGCCCAGCAGGAATTTACAGTCTTCTCTGGTCAACACAGCCAGGATCACCCTCTGTGACCTCTGACTTATTCCACTGTCACAACTTACTGGACATCACCATGCATCAGCCAAATGTCTAAAAGCATTAAACATTAAAATGCAGGAATTTGGGTTTATGCACTGGTTTAACACAACTGGTGTTTCATATGATAATTAAGATGATAGGAAGTGCATTCCATCATGCAGTTTTGTGTCTATTTCTGTGAAAGAAACTGAGCTGATTTGAGTTCTGTGTTTCTCTGTTAGAATTAACAGTAAAATGCCAGCAGTGATTTGTTTTTGCTACCTGACTTTGATCCGGACATGCCAATGCTATGACAAGATGAAAATGGAATCCAACATCTAAATGGCTGCCATTCCTAATAGATCTTTGAAGAATTCAATTTGGCTTTCGCCATAACCATAGTACTGTGGTTGCATTGCTAAAAGTGACTAATGACATTGTTATGTGTGCAGACAACGGCAAATATTACATTCCTATACTAATGGACTTAACTGCGGGCTTTGATACTATTGATCATGCCATTTTACACGAAAGGTTGCACAACTGGTTTGTCTTTTCTGGTACAGCTCTCAATTGTTTTTCTAATAGAAATTTTAATGTTTTTTATCAACAACCACATGACCTCCTCAGCTCTGCTGCTATGTGGAGTCCCTCAGGGGTCGATCCATGGACCAATCCCCTTCTCCTTAAAAATGCTTCTTCTGGATCACTTGTTCATCTGCTTTCATCACATGACTTCTCATTGCCATATTGATGATACACAGATCTATTTGCCTACCAAACCTAACAGCATTGTATGTCTCTAAACTTTCTCCACCTGATCCCTGATAAAACAGAAGCTCTTTTGATAGGACATGATCATTTTGCCAAGGCAGTTGTTCAGTTTATTGGTCCGTTCACATATTAAGTCTTCTGCTAAGAACCTTGGAGTCATTTTTGACCAGCACGACCTTTTACAGTACCACCATGTTACAAAGTTCATTCAATCTGGTTTCCGTCAGTTAAGAAATATTGCAAAAATTAAACAAATTTGATCTTCTGGGGATCTGGAGCTATGAATTCCCACTTTCATAAAGATTACTGTAATTCCCTTTACACTTCTCAGTCAAGTTGCTCTGATCTGTATACAGTGTTTTAAGCTGCTCTTGAAAACTCATCTGTATAGGCAAGTCTTTATATAGAACATCTTCCCAGACTTCATCCCTTATGTTTTTATGTGTTCCTGTTTTTACCAGTTTGGTTTGGTTTGGTTTGTTTCTCATTGCTCTGTTTTATATTATCTTCTCTCTCTTTTTATAAGGTTCACGTACTTACTTGCTGAGGCTTTTATGTAGTCATGTATTCCAGGTCTCATTAATTCCAGCAAAACCTGTGTCCCTTACCTGCTACTTACTGGTATAATATAAAGTCTTAGTTAAATAAAGCCCAGCATTTCCACCAAAGTGAGTTTAACCAACCTATTAATTTTATTTACAAAGGCACGCCAGGACACGCCAGACTTGCTAGCTTGGTCTCTAAGGACATCATTATGTCAACATTACATCCAATCCTCAGTAATGATTACAAATATTTGTACCTGCAGTGTACATTTCCAAGTGATTTTGCAACTAATGTGGACGTTTGCATCATTCAGCAGCATTGGTATGTGTGTGTGTGTGTGTGGGGTGGGGTGGGAAGGAGGGTCGGATGCAATGACTACTGTTTCAGGAATCACAAATGCAGGTTAGGTTCAAGCTCTGTGAGAGTCATTATGTGTGACCACATGGTGATGAGTCAGGGTCATGAGCTACTGCTCGGAATAGTAGCTCAACTGTGGTGTGGGAATAGAGAGAGAGAGAGAGAGAGAGAGAGAGAGAGAGAGAGAGAGAGAGAGAGAGAGAGAGAGAGATCCAACATATTTTATGAGGACAGTAAGGAAACCACAGTCTGCAGACAACCACACTTCTGGGAATGGCACAGTGAATCAAACACTTCAGTGATGCTTTCAAGGTCAATGGCCATGCTAACATCTGGCAAACTTAATATTGGACTGATTACTGTCTGAGAAAAAAAGTCAACCCATATCAAAGTAAACAAAAATACTGGAAGTTTGTTTTTGATATGAAATAGCACATGATTCCAAGCCTCACTAGTATATCAATTTATAACTTAATTTATAACATGTTACAATTTATTTTGTAAGCACAGCAATTAAAAAACCAATAACTTCAAAAAATTAAACTGTACATGAGGTTTCACTTTGACAAAGTAACATTTTTTGAATGGTGGACATCTTCTTCTTCTACTAGGACTAAAGCTTAAAATACTGGAGCTTTCATCATTAATGACTTTGGCCATATTAACTATAAGGTTTGTGCGCACTATAGACCTTTTTCCACAGCAGCCATTTTGACAGGAAATAGTAGGTAAACACAGTTGTTACTAATCACATGAATTAAGGATCTGTTCTACTTAGGTACAGAACCTTAATTATTAATATTTTAAGAAAAACCTGTTTTTACCTACTATTTCTGTTACGTACTGCTGTAAAATAGATCTATAGACTTTGGGTTTTAGGAATCTGGGAGGAGATGCAACAATGGCTTAAAATCATAAATAAAACAAAACATGACAAACGACATGACAAAATGTTATATCAACACAGTCTGTTCTTGCTTGATTACAAAATCATTTATTGAATCAAAAATTAGGTAGACAAAAATAACAACTGTGCAACCTTCCCAAAAAAACAGTGTGCACTTGAAACTTAAAAAGCAATAGCTTACAAAACTCTCACACTGAATCATTAGAATATCATTCTATCAACATACCATTTAAACCAAATCTATCACTGTGATGATTGCTCTGTAGTTTACAAAATATACAATGCTATGATATATTGTATGATATGGGTGTAAATGAAAGAATCTAGGAAAAATGAAATGACTCTGAAATAAAAAATAAAGATCTTAAGATTTTCACTCTTAGAAAAATTGGTACAATATCACCATCATATTTCGAGTTTTGAAACTGATCAGAAATTAAAATATATATAACTAGGAATGTGAGTCCCATTACTTTTATGTATATAATAATTTGCAGCAGCAAGCATACAATGTGCACAACGTACACGCTTGAACACAGGTGCTCTGGGATCAGGTTCTCATTCTAAAGATGATTCAGTGCTGTCATTACTACTTCATTCATAAATATATTACACCATTTACTCTCAGAGCTAAACCTTTCTCTCTATCAATCATAGCTACTCCACTCTATAAGCTTTACTCAAACAGCAGGAGGAAGAAATGTACCAACACCTGTCCAAATCAAGGCCACAAAGAGCCTGAACTACTGAAACATTCCTACAACAGCTGGTTTGTATTATACAGTCACTAGTTACTGGTAACGACCTGCCGATTAATAAACTAATCTCTTTGTTCATGGCGGTGTCCACCGATAACACACCTCCAACAACAGTGCTTAAAAAGTGCTTTGAAATGTCAAAGAAGGGACTGGTTAGTCTTAAATTCTCTTTATATGTAATATATAAAACATCAAAGGCATGTTCACCATCATTATTCAGCAAAAACAATTAAACTGTGCCATGTTTTTTGGGAGTTGGTGGGTGATATTGTCTCCCATGTGTAAATATATGTGTCACAGGCCCGGGATGAAGCCAAACCAAAGACAACTGCATTGTAAAATATTAAAAGTGCACAGGTGGCAAAAGAAAAGCAAGGTTTCTGTGGACGCTGACCGTGTATGACAATGTATGCAGATTTTAAACAGCAGCATAAAAGAGGGCTAGAAGCCAAAAAGGGAGCAGGATGAGCCAGCAGGCACAAGTCAGTCACCATCATTTCACTACTCCTCAGAGCCAAGCACTGTAGAAGTTGGCATTATGGACCAGATCTGGGCAAAATAATTCACTTTCCCAAAAAACATCAACGTTGTGACTGAAGCTACACTTTCTTTCTTTTTACACTTCCTTTAAGTGTACTTGAAAACATGATTTAGATCATTTTAATTATGTTATCCAAAAATAACAAGTTAAAGTTGCGTCAAGTTAAGTTGCCCAAATCTGGTAACATTATTATTATTGTGTCTAATTTATTGCACCCCATACTGAATATTTACAGCAAACATCATATACATAACACTGAGTGAGCAACAGCATAAAACATCCATAACTTAATGTGTTAGAAGAAAATAAAAAGATCAAAACAAAACAAATATGATCTGAAAGTAGCATCAACCATTCGTTTAAACTTCAAATATTCCGCTTTGAAAAAAAAAAGACATTGGCACTTGCTTTGTACACCTTTCCAGTTACAAGAACTACTGAATTCAAGTACAGATGGCAAGATATGTATAAGAACAGTGATATGTTATAGTGATGGACTCTACAGTATGACAGGCTATAGCAGTAAATAATGGAGGAATTCCTTAGTGAAACCTAGAAATCAAAAATATGTTATATATCAGATTTTAGCTCCAGGGAAAGCATTACACACACACGCACACACACACACACATACACACACACATCAAGCGCATGTCAGAAGCTATGCAAAACATCAGTAATTTCAAACCTCTCACAGCTTTGATCAGTGAGAGATCTCTAGTGTTGTTTGGCTACAGAGAGCAATTCAAGGCATAGCATCCGTCACCTTGTAAGAAAAAATTATTAAGTTCCTCCCTAGAAGAATAGATTTCAACAGAAAACGTGGAGGAAAATAATTTCCCTGCCTATCAGTCCCTTTATTAAATCTGAATAAATTGCCTTCTGTATTAGCTAAACTATAAGGCCACAGGAACTTGCCTCCAACAGTCAAATAACCTTCACTCAAAACTTGATTCAATCAAATTCCCCAAACTACTGCTGCAAAAGCACAATGGCGAAAAAAAATAAAGTAAAAAAAATCATAACAATCATAATAATAAATCAGAGAATAATTCCTCCATGCTGTCATGTGGCCGTTCCCTTTTATTGTTGAGATGTTGATGAAGTTGCCTGGATCGTGCCCAGTCTGCCATTCACTTTAACTGTCTTTATTGGGACTGCGACCTAGAGAAAAGAAGCATAAAATAAAAACAACACATGTTAGGTTTGCACTACACCAAGTGCTATCATTTTGTGGAAGCAGCTAACTAGATACAGGAACAAATCGAAAACAAATGGAGGAGCAGACACATTTAAAGCCCCTATCCACAATATGGGCGACGCCCCAGCAGTCACAATATCAACATGGTCCACACTGAGTGCACAAGGTTCATGTGGGCAAATGTGGACCATGTGGACTCTGTGATGGCTGGGGTGTTAGTCTAATTGCGGGTTGGATCTTTAAAAGAAGTCTGTTACTTGTGAGTTAATTGTGAAAGTACATGTGAAAATAATATAGAACATGACAGAACTACAATCAGCGTTCCTTTAACTATTTTCATTCCTTGTTATTTCCCCGTCTGCTTTAAATGATGCAAAAATGCTCCGCTGAGCCCCTGGCAGCTTCACACACCACAGTCTTGACTTAAAATTGAACTTCATCCTCTTCTTGATATTATTACATGCCACAGTGCAGTATGTCTGTCAGATGAATGTTTGTACTTGTTACAATCTGCTTTGCTTTCACTTCCAGCTGTTGCACCACAGGAGGGCTTTGCTCTGTCTATGCTGTGTTCCAACGCAAAGCATGAGAAACCAGACAGAAGAAATGCAAAGGACGGGGTCACAGGTTCAAATCTCTATATGCATCTTGTCTCTTTCTGTTACTCTCACCATCTGTTTGTTTGTTGCTGTCCCTGGCCCTCATTCGTCTATCTGTCTATTTTTATCTGTCTATTTTTCTATCCTTCCCTCCCTTCCTAGTGTCATCCAAGAAAAAAAAGTCTCAGCGGGTGAAACTGTTCCAGCGTGTGCTCTAAGGGCATGAAATTGAAAGGGAAATAAAAGGAAGAGACATAATTATTCAAAATGAATGTCATCAGATATTCATTTCTTGAGTGTCTCGGCTGTGCCTATGCTAAATTTTAATTTGAATAGGCTGTCTTTGTTTTAATATTTATTATCTTAACTGTTTGTGTAGTTTTCCTAGTTGTGCAGACAGAAAACATTAGATGAACTGAAATCTATTAAAGCCAAAAGGCTCTGGTGGAATTCGTTCATTCGTTCCACTTTTTTTTTCTTTTTTAATCCTATGGAACATGTATAATTTTAAGGTTGCCCTCTGTGCACCATCTGTGTATTAACAGTAGAATTGTGTTGCTTCACTGCTGCAACTCAGAGGCCTCACCCCTGAGAGGAACTGTTGGGAGTATCCCACAGTTCCAGTGCAGCGTGCATACAAATAAGCTGTTTCCCAAATTCATTAGCCACCTCCTTCGAGGATTCCCTATGTCATCAGAGGTTTCCTTGGCATAGCCTCATGAGATGAAACAGCTGTTACTCATTACATGCTAAAAGTTACTATGTATTATTACCACGGCAATGTGGGTTCGATTCCAACCTGCACCCTTTGCTGTATGTTTAGTTATGCTAGATAACCTTGGCTAATGAAAATTTGATATGAGGCTACAATTTCATGTTTTCACTGTTGCACTTCTGAACTTCTTTGCACTTCTAAATTAAAACGACTAACGTTATAAATAACAGATTTGTATGTAGTCTTCAATTGCCGCCGCTGTAGCTGTCCTAAATTTCAGCAGTGTGAAATGGATTTTGGGATACAGAGAATGGCAAAGGATACACCCGTTGTGCTCTGTGAAAAGAAGGCTGCATATCTGGGCATATTGCATTTTTGGAGTGCACTTTGGATTAGACAGCCTTGTTGAGCAACTATGACGTATGCATTCTTAAAATGCGACCTTCGAAGGAAGCGGCCCCTTAACTGGGACACCACAACAGAGTGAAGGGACTTATGCAACAACTGAGACGGTGCGGTTGAAATGGATTCTAGGTTGCAGTCTGTCATACCTTCTTGAGCCTCTCAGCTGCAGATCCAGAGCGGATGGCCTCCAGCATGGCCTCCCTGGCCAAAGCAGGGTCCATGTGGGTATTACCACCTGGAAGCACTGAAACGCTGGGCTTCATCTGGGATGGGACAGGGGGCGGGGGT
>OMLF01050070.1:0-11492 GCA_900302615.1 Holocentrus rufus
TGGGCCCCATCTGTGTGTCTTTATAGGATTCCTGAACATCAGCAGTAGTATAAGTAACAGTATTAATAACAGTAGCAGTATGTTATATACAGAATAATAAAAAAAAATATTTTATATCCATAAATATTTCTCACATGCTTCTGTCCTTTCTTACCTTACGAAGCAGCATAGAAACCAGTTTCATTTTTCAGAAAGTGCAGCTATCTGAGGTTTATGGGGATTTTCAGTATGGTTAGAAAGCATTGATGACTGAGCACATCTCTTGGTATAAAAAAAAAAAAAAAACCTTTTACATCACTGTCATCCAGTTCAAAGTGGATAAAAACCCATTCAGAGGGAGGTGTTAAAAGAGTGCTCCCACACTCTTTAGATCCTCAGAGACAACATCAAGTCATATTCTCTGAAATCTTAATTTTTTCTAAAGACTGTCCCCCTTTTTTATTTTTTATTTTTTTAATTCTGAGCAAGCTCTGCCACTCCATTTACATTCAGTTTGGTGCAGCAGTGAAGAGAGAAAGATATTGTCCTTATCTAAAAGAGTGTGCTTGAGGTACTTAAAAAAAAAAAATTCTATCCTCCATGAAAGCACCAGCAGGCATTTTTTAAAAATTATTAACCAGGGAAATTCAGGTTTGATAAATGCAAAGGCCTACATCTGTCACTCTAGGCATGTTTGAATGTAGCCAACTCTACTCATTCTGCCAATGTGCATCATCTTGACTGGAAAATGTTGCCAGTAGGATTTTATTATAACTTTATTATAAGTTTAGAGATTTTTGTCATTTAAACTGACAGGAATTGTCAATGTTCCTATGGACCATAAAATCAGTGATAGTGATAGATAAATGATAATTAATAAATGTTCTGCAGTGAATGGGTTATTATACGGTTTAAAGAATATAAGTGGGATCAGAGAATAAAGTTGCTGCTAGAATATGCTAACGGCTTACTATTCATACTGAACACCTATGTCATACAAAATGAGAGCTCAGCTACAAAGAGTAAACAAGAGAAGTAGCAGTGTGCCACGTCAGTATTTGTTTAACTGCTCCTGCCATAATGGTGTTTATTTAAACTTCTTTAGGCAAACTTTCCACCATGGCAATTTTAGGTATGTTATACAGGTTAACATTTCCTAGACTGCACCTGTCTTGCAGCTTACTTTTGTGCAAAGAGGAATACACAGGGTGACAGAGGTGGAGGGTGCAGGGACTGGTCTAGGTCAACAGTCAGGACTCTATGCATAATCCTTTCTGCTTCCTCACTGTCATCTTTTAACTTAGCATCCATCAACAGTGAAATCCAGGAAGAGCAGTGTGTGTTTGTGTCTGGGTGTGTGGAGCAGTTTAAGGTCTGTTCACCCAGGTGGGGAAAACTGAATATATACTAATGTCAACACACCTGAGCTGCTTTAAATCTGCTCTAGCTGCTGGACATCCATTACTATACCGACATGAACCATTTATATATATGTGTATTATTCTTATAATTGTAGATGATAACAGTCGATCTATCTATGTGTCCACATACCAGGTTAAAGAACGTTTTACAGACCTCAGTGGCATCTTCTTAACACAAAGACACGTCCCCGACTCACATTAAAATGTATTTCTGATCCGTAAACAAATAGCTAGTATACAATCAAATCCAGGAATATCAATAATGTATGTAATGTATGTAATCAATAACATACAACATGAAACGACAGAATGTTAAAAAGAGACAGTGGAAGACACATGATTAACATTACATAACACATAACAATATAAAACTATAGCAATTGTTCAGCATGTAATCACTATGAACAGACAGCAGGAAAAATTGCCCATGTCTGAAGAGGTGCCATCCTTGTCCTTTTGTGTGTGAAGTGTGTTCCTTAGAGATGCCATACTTGTAGCCACAGAACAGGTCTCCTCACCTTGTCCTCTAAGTACGGTGTCTGTAACAGTCAGTATTACAGTGGTCAAAGCAGTGAAGCGAGCCTCACACCTGCTCCCACCTTGCTGCAGTGACCACTTTAATATAAAATGTGCTCTGTATTAGGAACTCGTTCCTCTTATCTATAGGACCTCGGAACGACCCATCAGTGAAAGCTATTAATGATTTAGATCAACAGCCCTCTCCTTGTTCTTTAACAGAGGCCGCAGGTGTGCTGGCACCATCATTCATCACTGAAACATTATCAATTCTTCTTTCTTCTATACAGTGACACAGTGGGCAGCGGTCCCTCACTGTCTTCTGCTTCTCGACTAATTTGTAACATCCTTGTATTACTCACACTCATTGCCTAGCTGACCATGTTGCTGAAGTATTTGAGCGTTCTTCACATAACAAAACACCAGCACAAAAGAAGCACATTTTCCCCCTAAAATGGGACATTTGCTATGTCTTTATGTTGCCATCCAGTTATGTTATGGAATGTATAAACCACCTACCCATTATCATAATTGTATTTTTCCACAGTGCACAATGAATAAAGGACAGGCCCTTAATTCAGCCACAAAATGTGCACAGTGCTCAGAACTGCTCAAAAAGGGGAAAATGGCATAGCTTTGATTCAAGAACTCCACTTATGGCAGACAGTATTAGAGTGAGAAATTAACACTATCGTGTTATTGCTGGTTGTTCATTTAAATAAAAAATCATGTGGTGCGCTTGTTGTCGGCAAAAAGATTAAGTAATTGACAAAATGGTGAGGATTTAACAAAACAGGCATAATTATCCATGTTAAAGTCATTACTGCTAATATTTTATTTCGTTCAGCCTACGCACTTAACACATATTACTTAACATTTATTGCTCCCCTAATAAATTCTATGCAGCGATTTCTTATAGAAACACAGAACAGAAACAATAGACGGATCATACCAGTGGTAGTCAAGTACAGCTCAAGCAGATGATTTAGCAGTGTTTGATAGTTGGAGGTCCTTGAACTCCACACTAAAGCACGTCTCCTATTTTTCATCCAGACACAAACGCTTCTCCAAAACTGATTATATTTTCATTTCTTAAGACTTGAGTTAGTCAGTGAGAAGATGTGGTGAGAGGATGCAGGGAACATTTGGCAATTTGGTTTGAGAAATTCTCTGTTGTCAGTATTTCACATCTAACCACCTTTGGGATCACTTGTAAAGGTAATGAAATTCAGAGTGCATACCCCCAGAAAGTGCAGGCTATGAGCCGAAATAACTCAACAAATAATAGATGAACAGCATACACTTAGTATCACACAGATTTATTGGAACATGGCACATATGTTGTGGCCTTTCACCTTCATGTAATATATGTTTAGTTATAATAATATCTTGCCAATATCATTATTATAATAACATCAAATATTTATGAGTCCTCACTTTAAATAGATTTGATTTTCAGATCAAGTTAATAAGTATGATTATGATCTTTTATCATGACCAACATATGCCATGGTACTATATGGTATTGAGCAGTGTGCACAATTTAACATTGGAAAAGGAAAAAGACAAGGATGTCTTTTGTCTCCCCTGCATTTTCTTCTTTCTCTGAAGCCATTAACTCAAGATGCCCATCTGGAGTCCATCTTATTACTTCTATGAAACTAATCACATTACATCTCTGTATGCTGACAATGTATTGATTTATTTAGATAATACAATCCCTCAGCTGCTTCCCATTTTCTAAAACAATGGCATAATTTTAAGACTTTTACTTTAACTACAGCAGTGGAGTGTTCTGCTATTCACTGTTACTGTTGTTTCTTACTATAAATTTACCCCTCTATCCAAACCCCATACTTGCTTGGAAGATGAGTAACCTATTGCTGCCAAAGTCCTTTCAGGCTTGCGCATTCCTGATCTAATTTAATAGACTGAATTGCACAGCAAATTCATTTCTGTGCTGTGCACAATATTTAATGTACTTTCAAATATAAACGTCATGATGTAATGCTTCCTATTGTACATCTGGGATACTGAGATAGATTGCACAAACTTCCAAATTCCTTTGGAAATGGAAATTAAAATATCAAACTCTGCAGTGACAAAGACTGGTTCAAAGGTATTTTGGGTCTTCTCTGTTGCAGCCTCTTTCTTTTTGTTTACCTCACAGACTCTAAGAACATGTTTATTCTAATCATTGCATACTGGTGTCATCTTGAACAAATACATTGATCGAGTAGACAGATAGATCGATAGATCGACAAATCGATAGATAGATAGATAGATAGATAGATAGATAGATATAGATAGATAGATAGATAGATTGATGAAAGTCAGCCCCATTGCTCCGGCCTCCCCTCCAGGTTTTGCTTTCTAGCTAAACTCATCAATCATATGATGGCCTGATATTTTGTAGGTCAGCCTGTGCAGCCCCCTGTATTATCTCTATTTTCTATCTAAATATAAAGTGATAGATACAAGGGACTTGTCATGTAGAGTAAGAGTATCGCAAAATCTCACATCACCTAGGCATTTCCTTAATCATCCTGCCTTTAATTAAGGAGCTAATTAATCCAATTAGAATTACAGAGCAGATTGTAGTCGGTACTGTAGTCAGTGTATTCTAAATTCATATATTTCTCCATTTGTGTGATTTCATACTGGATACAGCAAGTTCTACGTCTGTGAGATGCATATTGATCACAGAGTACATTGCCATTCGTCATTAGTGGCAATGCTATGATTAGATGTTTGATTTAATCTGTGGCTACAACCCAGCTGCAACACTGCATAATGAAATCTGATATCCTGGCTGAAAGAGGGCTGCATACAGACAACCAACATAGCTGCTGTAAAAAAAAAAGAAGATGAATGTCCGTGCGTTCCCCATCTACCATCTCCTTCCTCTCCATTCTCATGAGTCAAAACGAAAGCCAGCAGAAGTGGGATACTGAAATGAGAGAGGCCAAGAGGTTGTAGATCTGTATGCCATAGATATGCACCTCTCATCCTTTCATGTTAATCAGACTAGAGCATAATCCCTATAGGTCCTCCTGCCCAGAAGCTCTGTCAGACTTGTTTCCTAGATTGGAAATTGTGCTCTGAAGGCTGTGCCTGGGGCTTGTTAACACCTGCTCAGAGGTAATCTCATTTCTTCTCAGCTTCCATAGCCCTCCATCTCTACACAGTGGGTGCACACACGTAGAATAAAACAAACAAGGGCGGATATGGCATAAGTTGGTCTCTGGCTCTATTTGGAATCTAGCTATAAGTGAATAGGTATGTTTGCAAGTGGATCAGAAGAAATCCCCAGAACATATATGTATATGGAAGGCTATGATTGCACAGTGTTTGTGAGTATAGAAAGGGTTATTTTGCACTGCTTGACCTGGTTGTGTATGTGTGTGTGTAGGACCTCAGGCGGAGGTAGTTGCCATTGCTTGCCTTGATGTGCATATGACGTAGGCAGAGGACATTCTGTGTAAGTGTTGTATATGTGTGAATCTAGGCCGGAGCAGAGCAGCTTGCATTTTTTTTTTTGCCTCACTGTGCATATGTGTGAGATCAGCATGGGTCCATTTCACCAGTGTGAATATAGATCAGTAGATATGTTCTTCGATGTCATCCAAGAGGAAATTTGTTGTCAGTCTGGGTGATACACTAAAGCCAAATTAACATCCTTACATGCAGTTCATAATGCATACATACATACACACACAAATGCATAGTGTTTAACAGCGGAGATTCTTGGGAGCTGCTATGACAGGGGGAACAAAGCTCCTGCCAAAGCGTGCCCTTTTCCTGACAGGTACCTATAACTGTGGCTGGTTTGGAGGATTGAAAAATGAGTTGAGGGGGTGTTCAGGGTCACGTGCTATTGTGAGTGCTTTGCATATGATGGCTTTGTTGTCGAGGTCTGAAAGGTAGGGAGTGGGGAAGCTGATAATCTTGGAGGCAATGTGTATAATTCAGAGGAGTTTGTTTTCGTAGGGGGCTGTTAACATGCTGAAATAGCAGGGGGAGAAGCAAAGTGGGATGGGTTCAATTATACACTTGCACAACAGAAGCAGAACATGGTGCAACTTTAAGTGCTGAGTTTACAGATGGCAGAGAACCGACAGTGTTAAGTGATATCAGTGATGTGTTCATCAAAACTGAGTGGGTCCAATATATTTGAGGGTCTCCATCATTTCAACTGTCATACCACTGATGAATGGGAGGTTAAGGGCAGTTCAGTGAGCGCCAGTGAACTCCTATTTTGTCTTTCTAACATTTTGCTCCATGAAATTATCTCGACAATACTGTGCAAAGAGATGGAGTGCTGGTAGGTCATCATGGCAGTCATTGTCTTTCAGAAGTGTGAGTGTAGCTGCACTGTTACAATCCTTGAAATATGTGGGGTGGAAGAGGGGCTGACACAGTCATTGGTGTCGAGGGTGCACAGAAAAGGGCTGAGGACACAGCCCTGGGAGGCTCTGCTGTTGACACTGATGGTCATTGATGGTCCATTCCTTACAGCTTAAGGTCTTTCACTGAGGGAACTGTACACCAAATGGATAAGAAGTGGAGGGACATTGAGATGGTGGAGTTTCTGGGTCATTTGGTGATGAATGGTGTTAATGGTGGAGTCGATGTCAATAAAGAAGTCTCTGCAGAATGGTCTGGTGATTCTAGATGTTCTAAGAGGGAAGGGAAGAGAAATGCCACAGCATCCTCGGCCCTTCTTTTGCCTTGTAGGTAAGCTGGCGGGAGTCCAATTGTTCTCTGATAACCGGAAGAAAGGAAATCAGCACCAGCTTTTCCAGGCACTCCATGGATATTGAAGCAAGTGCAATTGTCCAGTAGCAGTTTGGCTCAAGGTGACAGGATTTTATTGGCACTGGTATGATGGAGGATGTTGGTATGATGGTCGGAATTGAGGCGGTCCTGCAGGATTTGCAGAAAATGGAATTGGGGAGATGTAGAGAGGATAGGTCCTTACTTGGGTGCCATCTGGCACCTTGGGCCTTAACTGGTTTGCACCTGCTTAGCTGCCAGCAGACTTCCCCATGTGTGAAGGGAGGAAGGTGTTGGCACTCAAGTGGGCAGATCTTCGAGAGTGTAAGTGAGTCCACTGCTGCTGCAAAACTCAGAGAGTAGCTTTAAGTGTAGAATATATGTACAAGTATAGGGAGGGCTAGTTAGCATTGCTTGCTCTCAAGCAGTTAGATGGTGCTGTGACCCTGACAGATAACAAACAGCTGCGCCACAGGGGATGCGGCAAAGTAATGCATCATGGGAACCGATGTTCTAGTCATCTGCCCTCCTCTTTCTTCTCCCCATATTTCCCTTTCATCTACTCCCCACACATCCTGCCATTCTATCGCCCATGTCATTCCCATAATTTGTATCTGTCAATGTGAGCAGCCTTTGAATGCCTTTGAAGGTTTGCTGTGTCTCGCCTCCGAAACAATAAATAAAAAAAAACAAAAAACAGCAACAACTAGTGTTTAGCAAGTAGAGCAGTTCAAAGAAAAAGATCAATCTACCTCATTTGCATAGTCTATGGGAGGCAGCGTTTAAATATGACAGGGTTACATGCTATTCTTATAAAAGCAAAGGAGTTTTGCTGCCCTACAAAATAAAACATGAAGGAAACTATTTAGATTGCCAAGTACAATACAATGGGACAAAGTTTACTAATCAAAGAATTTCAGGATATAATACATACTTGCAAAAATATGATTTGTATGAAAGAAAAACAAAGCTCTATTTGAATATGTCTATAATTATACACAGAGGATTAAATGGACGGTCTTCTGCAAGGCTTACTTATAATTCATTATGGTAGTTTGGTACATTGCTTTCTACACCAAAATGCTTTCTCACATTCTACTGAAAAGACAGAATTAGGCCACAGAGGCACACTTAAGAGTCTAATTAGATGGTTTAATATTAGCAGGTAACTGTAAAAAGAAAAAAAAAAAAGAAAAAAAAAAGAAAATGAAAACAGTTGGGTTAATAGCTCTTTAGTTATCCAGATAATTACCAGCCCACAGCTTCCTCTAAGTCTTAAAGAGCCCAAGTTTATGCAGCAGCGTATTAAATGGACCCTTATTCTGTCATTAGTATATTGTTTCCTATACTGGCATAAACTGTAGGTGGGACAAGTTTGGTCTAAGCCCAACATGTTAAGTTCTCCTAATAGTGGGTTTTAATAACTCCATTGTCAACTTTTTTATAGAGAGTGAAAAGGGAGAGAGTGTGAGGGAAAGTGACATAGAGGGAGACCAAGGAAGTGAGACAGTTGGAGAAAGAGCGGGAAGGAAGATGTTGTTTTAATAGTGATGGCTTGCCCACCACTTATTTGAAGGAGAGTTTACTATGCCAAATGTGTTGGCTTTGACAGTTTTGTAGGCTGGTTTTTAAAGGCTCGACTTGGCCTCCGGCTGTTTGGCAGTTGCGGATGAGGGAGGGGGGGGTGGACAAGAGAGAAAACCCTCACTGTGCTGCCATGGCTGCCCGTGCCGCGCTGCATCTCCTGGTCTGAGACTTGCCACATTGTTTGAGAGCGCTGTGAGAGCCACATGCCTGAAGGATGAGTATTTCATTTACATATCATAAAATGCTTGGAGAAAAGGGCGCTGAAAAAGGGTCTGAAAAAGTTTTCCAGTCCTCTTGCAGATACAAACTCAAGCTAAAACTTTTCATCTTGATCACGTGATTGTCACTCTCCATTTTATATTATTTTACTACATTATTACATATGCAAAAGGTTTTCAGTTCTGTGCATGTAAAGATGTAATAAAATGAGAGCAGGAGTTGATGATTGTGATGTTATTTGTAATAAGTTTGATAAAGCAGAGGGTAATACACCAAATGGGTTAAGCGTTAAGCGGTACCCTGAAATAAGATCGTCACACTTCATCACGGCCATTTTAAGAGAAAATTAAGTGCTTTTATTGGCTGGGCTGACATCACTATGCTTCAACATCATGACTATATGGAAACTGAAGTTGCTGACTGTTCTGACACTTTCTTTTAATTAATGGATGAACTAATCACAGACAACACTCTTGGGTGTTAATTAAAAAAAGCAAACAATTAAATCAGCCCACACTCTTAATTCTGTCTTAAGTTTTAATTCTGTCAGGCAAAATTGTAGGTTGCGTTGCCTCTCTGGTGTATGAGATACAGTGAATATTGATGAAGAGAGAAAGTTGTTTTCTCAGTGAACAGTTATTATGAAGGCAATTCTCTCACAAAATACTCAAGACAATTTCTTGTCAAAATTCTAGACAACACACAAACATGGCCACCACGAGTGTGAAATAGCAGAGTAGAAATGGATCAGTTTCAGTGATTCAAGCTGCAGTGTTGGTCTGGCATCAACAAGGCTTTCCTAGTCTTGTTTAATCATAGGCAGCAAGAATTTGCTATAGAGCAGGACAGGACTTAGTGGAAAAGACAACTTTTGATATGACCAAAAGTTTCTAAACTGCCTTGTATCAGGGTTAGCTGGTGCTGTTTAACTGTCCTGAATGATGATGCACAACCCAAAATTATAGACCTAAAATATAGCTCAGTCGAAACTAGAAGCATTTTTGTTAAACAAGGACCCAGTGTCATCGATGCAACACATCACTATTTGTACCTATGTTCTGCTGGGGTTTATGTGTAAAACATAAACGTAAAACAAATTGCAGTGCAGTCTCTCTTTGGCTGAATACAGTGGTCATTTAGGCACGACTAGACATTACAACTGCTACATTTAAAATAACGCCAGCTTTTACCCATTTACTAACAAAAGTAGTGCTGGGTCCCATTGCTGATAAAGCAGACTTCCATTGTCCCCAAAAAAGGCCACGACACAGAGAGACCGTGTCGACCCCAGCCCAATATAATAATGAAGGAATAACAGACTTAACTGACTGCCATGGATTGAGTTTCACTGAGCTCAGACCATAATTACAAGCTCTATCAGAAATGATGTAAAGCCTTAAGGATTATGAAAGGAGCTCATGCCTACAAATCAAGGACAACAGTCCCAAAGTCAGTTGAGCTGGACATTATATTGAGTTTAAATGTCAGCCAGGGATTGATACAGTGCAATATGGCATTATGATGTATGTTGCAGTTGGACATTGAAGCAATATTTTTTTATTGTCCCTTCGCACAGGGTGACCATGACTTATCTGTGGTGGTTTGATAGGGTTGCTGGTCAATACCAATGACTAGGTAATCATCTCACCAGATGCTGAGATTTCTCGCTTTGAAAAACTCATTCTCTGGCCGATACTCTACTTGAACCAAACACCCTCAGATTTTCAGCTGCTCAGAGATGGAGGATGATGCTTTGAGTCGGTAACCGGTGTCGCAGGACATTTCGCTCTCAAATAATAAAGCAAATGACGAAGCACTACTGTTGTTCATTTTGATATATTACCTCTTTACCAAATGTTTCTGCTCCAATTAGCCAGCTTATTTCTTCCTTTGTGAAATGTTATTACTGATAGAGGTTGATAAAAGTAATGAATTACTTTAAGCCCTCTTAAAATACTCTTTGCAATTTTTGGCAGTTCATATGGTGTTTATAAAGGAATCACAAAACCCACTCAAAAATCCACATAGTTTCAATAATACAGATTAATATTTCTTGTCCACTCCATGCATAGATTAATATCCTGTCTGGTGCATTTTTCCTGCTTATTTGCCTGTAAGTAAGCAGGAAATGTAGTTACATGTTCATGATTCGAAACAATTTTTTTTTTTTTTTTTTGAGGAAGTAGGTATTCCTTCAACAGTAGTGGGATTTGGACTAGCTCTTGTTACTGGTATAATGCAGGCTGTCAATCTAGAGTTTGAGGTCCATCCCATAAATAAACTAAAATTCTGTCTTAACCTTCTTCCTGATTACTTATTGATAAGAACAAAGTTTTACATGTTTCTAAAAAAGTATACTTTTTGGATTCCACAAACAATAATGAGGATAACTTTCTCAGACTTGGTGTCATTATTGATTCAATGGCCATTATACAGTCTGTCACTCGAGTTAGAGATCCATCCTGTGCATAGATTAATAAGCTACCTTTTCCCTGATTACTTATTCATATGAACACAGTTCAGATAAATGTGCCTTGCTCTGGGCTCTCTAAATATTCCATTTCCTGCTTTGATTCCTCCCTTAAATTAACATTAATGGAATCATAAGATTGCAAGTAAACAAACTTCACAGCGTCTCTGTGTGGCTTGAGAGAACATGGCACAGTTTCGGGTCCTTTTCCTGTTTATCCATCGTCTCAGAGTCCAGAGTGTTGCAGAGCCTTAAACAACTTCATTTATTTGGATGAGAATTCATAATCCTTTTGAGACGGTGAGCACTGACTGCCCATCCAACCAGTTTCTTATTCTGACATTTCATTTGGTTTGATAAATAAAGAATATTATTCCCCACCCATCCTCATCTTCTCCAGTCCCACTCTCTTTGTAGAATCTTGTTTATGCATGTGTGTGTCTGTGCACGCGCATGTCACACATATGCGCTTGTGTATGCGTTTGCACAATTGTGCATGTTCGCATTTGCTGTCAAGGTGGGGG
>OMLF01050070.1:11512-28745 GCA_900302615.1 Holocentrus rufus
GACTCAGGGAAATGACTGAAGAGCGAAGAAACAAATTGATTGGCAGTTTCAGTCAATCATAGCATGAGGGAAATCCTCCTGGAGCACAGTAAGACTGCATTTGAATTCAGCTGGAGAACCACTGGTGGTGTGTATAAATTTAACTGTTCCCACTGACACACTAATGTTTTTTTTTTTTTTTCTCTCGTTATCACTGCTTATATATAATCAGGGCAAAGTTTCTTTCCCTCCTCTGCATAGTTTAGCATAGCAATACTCTTGCAAACAAGCTTTTTTCTAGATACAAGTTGTACCACACACTCAAGTTAAAAGTAAATTCATGTTCTGGCTGTCTTAGGGACATGGTTAAAGTTCAAAGGAACATCTTGCATAACAACCTCATCCATATACATGAACAATGGCCCAAATTACATATCAAACACTTTATTGAAAACATCGCAAGAGACAGTGTTGAGAAAGGTCGCATTTGCAAGAGGTCCACATTACTGTCTGACTTCAGAGCGGCGAGCATGGTGGCACAGCAAAAACACATGATGCTTTTAGAAAGATAAATGTACCCTTCAGAGGGGGTCAGCCCTTCAAAATGTCACTCCTCAGACACATTTAGGAAAGCATAACCCATTGGCAATCTTTAAGAGGGCTCTCTAAGAAGCTGTCATCCCTCATAAATCCAGAAAATGTCCCTGCGTTTTGATCTGTGCTTTCCACACGAGGCGCAAATGAGTGGAGAGAGACCATCTTTAGAAAGACGGAGGCTTCTGTTGAGACACAGATCATCAACTTTGGCTTCTTTGTAAACATACCTCTGAAGGGCTGTTTCCTGGAAGACGCCAAAATCACTTAGAGGTACTAGCTTTTAAGAAGACCATTTACTGTAAACCTCTGGTGACAGAAGTGATGCTATACCCATTTATGAGGGGAATTACTACATTTATGATGATTGCATATGCTGTGGGATGTGTAAGTCTGCATTTGTAGTAATAGTCCTCCAAAGATTTTTTTTCCTGACCCTTTGCACTCCATGTGAGGATGTGTTGTGTATAGCATGTACTGTGAAACCAAGAAAGTTTTCAGTATGCCAATACACCAATGTCACCTAGGAAACATCTTGTATGTTTATGCAATCTTTTATTGTAAATGAGATCACAACTGAGGCAGATTTACTGCAATCCTGCAGAGTTAATGGAAAATTCCAACCCCAGGTATTCTTATGCAAGTGATAAGTGATGTCTGGAAACAGGTCTGGAAATTGTGTCAGAGGCATAAAATCTATAAGTTAGGTAAAAGCAGACAAACCTCCATTTTCATTTATTTGCAATTTCATATTTTTAACTTAATTGGTCAATTGAAATTCTAGTTTATGGGCTGTAATACAATTTCAGTCTGGTTTGGGATAAAAGAGGTGTGCCGTTCCTCTATTGTTGCCAGCAGGGCACAACTGTCAAAATTTAAATACTGCAAAATTCAGATGTGTATAAAACTACTTGAGCAGAACTGCACACTGTTGAGTGAATGTGAAATGCAGTAAAAGTCAAGTGTGGAAAGTGGCAACCTTTAATACCATCTAGAGCCTGGCTCCAGAGCACCTCAAAACATCGAAACAAAAGAACATATTTGATATTAATTTGTTGATTTAAATTAATAAAACAGTAATTTTACCAGAGACATTTGCCCTCATTGGGCCCCCTGCCTACTGACAGGTGTGCAGGCTGAATACAGGATTCACAATACATATCCAAGCAGTTGTGTCTGACGTGTTTACCGGCTAAATCTGCTTTTTCTCTTTTCTACCACTGACGCTACTGTTTGCATTCCCCCATTTGTTAAGTGTTTCTACTTTTTACCATCAGACCCGGTAATTTCTCTGGTGTTGCGGGCACGTGCCTGTCAGTTTAGATGATTCTGATTCACTAACACATGCGCAGCGGTAAGAACAAAATTGGCTGGTGTGCAAGTGTCATGAATCTGACGGTAATTTTGTGTGCACTTATTTTGTGTTGAAAGTAAGAATAATTCTATGCACATATTAGTGCATGAGGCCAACTGTGATTATAAAAAAAAAAAAAAAGATTCAGCACTCAGACGCCAACTTTGAAACACCCCAAGGCAGTGGGATCGCGACCAACACAAGCAGACCCCTAACTCTTTTAATGTGGAGTTGTCTGGTGTACGTGTTGCTGTCAAACTATATACAACGCTAAGTCAGAATTTTATTTTTTGACTTGGGTGCTACAGCAAAACAATGTTTTTCACTCAACAAGGCTTGTGCACATGTGCTATCCAAACAACAGGATTACAGCATCCTGCCTTGCAGCAGCCCGTCTCATTGCCATGTTAACTGTGCATGGTCATGTCAGGCACATAGTCGAGCCATAGAGATTGTCTGAAAAATGCATGCTTTTACATTTTTACCTTTAACAATTCAACAATTGGCAGTGTGTCAGGGCTTTTCTAGGCTTGCAGCAATGTTGTCCACGAGATCAGTCGTAAATATCAAAGTTGTGCTGCTATGCAAAATCTGGGCGTGTGATTGGCTGATAGTTTAACGTCTTACACTGACTTGCATTTTTAGCGAATTGGTACATATTCTACACTGTATTTCTCTGTGTATGGTTGTTCAACATCAAAATAGTCAGTCTAGAGAGAAGTTCTTAGCTGTTGATTCTGATGGTCTGATACCTAAACTTGATGTTAACCACTGATCTTTTAGATAGTTGAAAAATCTTCTGCCATTAAAGTCCATTGTAGCAATGCTGGGAATACAGAATGCGATGATGTCACATTATCTATGGACCAGAGAAAACTATCTATGGGATCCAGAAAGCTTCACCACAAAATCAGCATAATGGGACCAGAAAGGCAAGTTACACCACCAATACCTGCTTTTTATTACATACTATTAAAGTGTTTTTATTTGTTTTGTTCCCCAAAGATACGCCTTTAAGTTAAAACAGGCATCTCACATCTTCTCTCTGTTTTACATGCATGAGAGAGAGAGAGAGAGAGAGAGAGAGAGAGAGAGAGATGCATACCACAAGGTTAAACCTCAGTAACTCCTGTTCTGTCCCAGTGACACTTCATTTAACTGTTCCATTAAACACAAGAGGGCTTGCACAATGTAGTGATTTATTCATAGCCGAGCATCACTGGAGCACATTTAAAAACCTGCTCTATAAATACAGGCCTGTTTTGTTGAATGTACAACATGAAAAAATATTTATTCATTCATACTCAGGGCAGGCACAGGGTATTTCAGCAGTACGGGGCAAAGTATTATCCCCAGTCAATCCTAATCATATAAACTATCTGGGAGCATGAATGTAAGAAAGGATTAATTAGAGGATGAACGACGATCCATAGACATTCCCATTTTTCAATTTAACTGGATTATCATCGTCTTCCTTAGCTCCATGAAATTGCCTAAGCTGCCCAGTCTCTGACGTACATTAGCCTTCAGACACTTAAGTGAGCAATAGAAGAGAAGGGAGCCATTACCCTCTCCAACAAGATCCCACATTCCTAACCTCTTCCTCCCCCCCGTCTCACTTTTTAATCTCCCTCCCCTGCCTAGCCCTTCACTCTGTCTTTCTGCCTCTTTGTGTCTTTCTCTCTCTCGCCTGTCTACCTCTGTCTTTGTCTATTTATTTCTGTCAGTACCAAGCCTACTCCCTCTCTCCCTCTCTCTCTTTCTCCTTCTCCCTCCTCCTTGGTCTCCTTACTACCCCCCCAACATTTGGTCTGCCCCTATCACTTTGTCTCGTTTCTCTCCCTCCCTTCTTGCTGCCATGGCGACTGTCCCCTCTCTCCCTTCATCTGTCCTTCCATCTTCATCCAGTCTCCCAAATTAATTTGGTTAATGGGCCCAGCCTTTGTGCAACTAAGCAGAACATAGCCCACTACGATGTGCACATTTGCACCAAGTAGCAAACAGAAACAGAAAACTTGCACCCATGCACTTGTAAAGTATGTGCATGCACACACATAAAAATGCAAGTACATGAACACACATGTGTATGTGTGCACGAGCACGCGTGCACATGCATACACGTATGCACACACTCAAACACACACACAGCTTTGTGATCAGCTTTGCAAAGAGAAACACACACGCACTCAAGCACAAGTGATAATACACATGCATACACCCACACACACTCTCAGGCACACACGTAAGAGACATGTAAGCAGCCACACACAGGTAACACACTGTATTTGCCTGTTCGCTGAACAGTTGGAACAGTGATGATGCTGCTGTGATGGAAGTCTGAAGGAAAAAGAGGGAAAAAAAAACTTGATTTATGTGTCCCATAGATGGACTGGGTGACCCTTTCATAGCACTTTCTTAATTAGCAGCTCCATCAGAGTGAGTGGCAGGGCGGGGCACTCTGGGAGAGACGAGCTGGGATGGTGGGGGGTGGTGTTAGGACTTTTCCCTCGATTGCTCATCTGCTTACTCCTGTGTCTGAGAAGACAGAGGAGGGGGATCAAGCAGCATGCTCAGTTAAGTATATATCTCCCCATGAAGATGGATTTCTTTTATACAGTGATAGAAAACAAAGAATTTCCCATCATTTGTGATCTATTCTGTAACAATTCTTCAGCAGTGCTGCAGTGGCCAATGCAGCTTCTTCACTTCCCAAATATTGTATCCTAGAACTGAACAGACATATTGTCAAGGGTGAAAATAAATTACATCTGGTCTTGTTCGGTAATTCATGAACTTTTTGTGTACTAGTATCTTTGAGTAATATTTTAAAGTGAGTAAATTTGCTTTTACATATTTTGCATTTCTTGAGGGAGACCACATGCTTGCAGTTGACTTTGCCCACAGCAGCCTTTATAGGGTAACCGCAGGGAAAGACCTTCAGTTCAAGAGGAGAGAGTGTGAGAGAGAATGGACATGCAAAAATGCACGAGGGAAAGATGCAGCTTGTGAGTGAGAGAAACTATGAATATGATATGGAAATGTTAGGGAAAGTCAGTGAATGTCATGAGATCCAAATCATCTTCTCAGCCATCATCCGTGACCTTGGCCCAATTAGATCTGCAGCTCTGAAAATACTATCCATGTATGTGAAAACAAGACTGGGCAAGCCTGGTTGAGCTGAGATGAGGCAAGTTTTTAAATGATGTGGAGTCACAAAGTAGGTCATTTAAATGTGTAATTTCCTTTCTTCTTTTTTGAATGAGGTTTTGTATTTAGATAATCCGTTTGAGGGGGAGGAGGAGGGGGAGGGAGATCCGTTTGAGCACTCACTATAAAATGATTGTATCAGCTAGAGTTTCACTATTTTCAAATGGACAACATACGCATGCGCCCTGCAAAAGCAAGCTCTAATTTTGTGCCACCTATCAACACATTCAACGCCATTTGACCAAAAACAAAAACTGTCAATCAGTCAATCAGTAATCTGAGGAAATGCTGACAATGCAATTTACTACATTTTATGTTGCAAATAAAATTCAACCTTGCTTCTGACTATTTCACGAGTATGATCAATGTTTACTCTTCCATTACAAGGGATCCATCCTAAATATAAATTTCCTGCGGCATTTTAGACTATATCTACAGCTTACATTATTCCTGTGCCTCAGTGAACACTATTATGTGGTTTGTAACCTGGGGAAGGCGCTGTGATGTTTACTTTCTTTCTCCTGGCAAATTGGTGTAGGGTCACTGTTTGCCTAAGCGGCACCTCATATGGATTAGTCCTAATGTTAGACAGCCTCACAAGCCCTCACATACACATCTGTGTTGATCTGACCTCAGTTTCTCTTCCTCACCCTATCCTTCCTTGGCCTCTCTTGCAAGCATAACACCAAACAAGACTGTTGTTAAGGCTGTGGTACCTTTGACCTCCCTGTCTCTCCCTTTGTTTGACTTATGATAACACCAAAGGTAAGCTGACATGGTACATGAAACAATTGCTAGTATAAAGGCTCAATGTAGGTCTAACCAAATGGATCGTAACTCCCTGAAAATACAATTTAGAGACCTGGTTTTCAGCAGAAAATACCTTGAAAGGAAGTTGCAAGTGCTCACCAAGTCTCAAACTCCTAGTGTCTGCGTAACATGAATAAGAGTCCGTGCTACCCTTGCTACAATTGTTCCACACCTCCCTCGTAAAACAGACAGCCTGGAGGCCTTTATGCACACAAGTCTGAATATTTCACCCAAATAAATAAATAAATAAAAAGAATAAATAAATGGGGAAAAAAAGTCCACACTAAGCCATCACAGTCATACTGCAATGTGTCATTATTTAACTGGAGCTTGTTGGATTTAATTTATGTTCTCATCCTTTAAAAATCCCAGTGACCAATTGTCATGTGACTTTCTTTCAAAAGGATTTGTGAAACCGTCAGAACAGAAGATATAAAAATTCAGAGTTGAAAGAAAACGTGGCAGAAAATTGCTGACAAGTTGGACAATTTGGACAGCGAGTGCTTGTGTCACTGGGAGTCTCTGTTGACACACCGTGTCTCTCAGCGGGGCTCACACTCCACCGTCTGAATGCAGCGAGCCCTCCTGGTGAACCATCCCTGCTGCCTGTTGTCACACCGCTGGCTTCTCCGTCTCAGCACAAGAGCGGACGGTCAGCTGTTTGTCCTGAAGTCCCTTTCACACAGTGGAGTGTTGAGAGTGGTAAGCTCACTCACATGTATGTAACGGATTTAGAGAATGACAGTGGAAACCCCTCTGTCATCCTCAAACAGCCAGGCTGGCTGATAACAAAGCCCCCCGGTGCGTCTCACCACCAGCACAGCTTGGTTTCCAGTCAACCTCCCGATCTCTGACGGATACTCAGCTGTAGCTGGCTGAGCAGGATGAGAGCGACCTATTCTGTCAGACCGCTCCTTCCCCAGTCTGCCTCCTCTATTGATGTCAGAGGTTTTACTCTGCTGGAAGCTGTGGATGATGTGGGTGGACAGTTTAAATGAAATGAGGGAAGGCTTTATAGCAAGCTGGTTGTGCTTGTTTGAGAACTGTCCAGGGGAGTTGCACAATGAGTCACAAGTGGTGCATTCGTTCAATCACTCAGTGAGAGGGACTCAATCAGTCAGTCCGTCCCTAAAGGACATCCATTCCTCTAGGCCAGACCCCTAGGGTCCAGCAAAGAAAAAGCAAACTGCACAGAAACCATATAATCCCTACTGTAAAAAGACAAGTATGACCTAACTGGCTGCAGCATCTTGGCTTTAGCCTTGCTGTGTGATAATAAAGGCTATTTTTTGCAAAGGGCAGTGTGCCTTTCATTTTTATTTACATGGTAGAACCACTCTTTAATAATTAAAAACATTAGTCTGTAAATTTGTTTTTTCTTAGTCAAGCTGCTTACAAAACCCTCTTTTTGTGTACGTGCTATGTTGGCAGAATAAGACTTTGAACTCTTTCTGCTGTCCTTCTTATTTATATTTTATATCGCTTTTATGTTGCTTTTATGTTGGTGGTAGGGGCTAACTTGTGCTCCTTACCACGTTGTTCAGAACCAGTTTCCATTAACTATCTTCATAAAGCATTCATCATGCATTCATGAGCATTACAAAAGCATTACTTTACAGTTCCATAAAGCATTATGAATGCTTTATAGGTTTTATCATCTTATGAAGATGTCGTGGATTACAGAGCATGTTCTTGAATGCACACTGAGCTATACAAAATACATTCATCACAACCATACAAAATACGGTGTATGCATTATGTACTGGGATAAATCAGACCTGAGGTTGATAGATTTAACTACATGCATAATGCATTCATAAGTGCTCTGAAAAGTATACATAATAATTACATTAAGTGTTAATGCGTTTTTTATGCTAGTTCTAACAATGAAATATACTGTGAGGCTGTTAGACCATTCTACATTCATGAATGCATCATATACTATACATAATACATTCATTATAACCATTTACAAATAATTTCTATCACCACCTGAGATAAATCTGACCTCAGGATCACATACCTAGAATACTGTACACACAAATGATCCAAAAAGAGCATACGTAATATCTAAAATGGTATGAGGATGTTATACACTGAAAGAAATGGAAGGTGAAGGGTTCCATGTCACCACAATCAGGCCACCCTTGCAATAGTAATTATTTTTGATGGTTGCATGGTTTACTGTTTCTTTCTTTCTTTCTTTTTCATCGAGTAACACTGTTTTGGAACAGCTCTTCAAGATATGAAAAGAAAACAAATTAAACTGAACATCTCAAACCCAAGACTATCTCTAAATAAAAGAGAACTGTTCATATCCCTGACTGTCAGACAAAGTCGTGGCAGTGTTTCTTTGTTCGCTTTATCTTTGACCTGCGCATTTCCACTGTGCTGTGAAGTCCTTCATTACTTGAACATCATCTTTACTTCAGTAAATGACTTCAGTATATTAAAGGCAGTCAGTAAATTAAAGACAGTGAGAAGTTTGAGAGTGGCAATTAACATTGTCAGTTACAGGTTGTTAGTACAGTCCGGGCTAACAGGCTAGCCACTGCAGCTAATTCCCTGGAACAGAGCCAACCTGTCCTCTGCCTCGCTCTGCTGTGGGGGAAATGAAGTTAGGAGCTGAGAAACTGGGGTGACAAAACCCCCATTAAACTCAAAGATATGCCTAGCTGGAGATAATACACAGAATGCAGGAATCTCACTCACAGGATGGCCGACCGGGAGCAGAGAGTCAGAACTCTTCTAAAAGTAAGAGAGACTGAAAAATGTATAGACTCTGTGCCACCCACTAGACCGAAGCTACCAGTGTCTAGCGATCAAACTGGGACTAATGAACCTGTTACAAACCTGCCAGAGACTTGTAGGTTCTCAAAATAAGTCTTGCTGTATTCCTCAGTTCTTTTTTTTGTAAAGTTGTGTTGATATTGGCTTCTCGCGCCGTTGGTAACCAGCTTATGTCACCAATGCAACACAGGGAGGAGATTCATGGGAAATGTATTGAAAAACTGACTGGAAACAATAAGGAGTTGCTGCTCACAAAAAAATAAACAAACCGTTCAATAAAGCATGTTCATCGAGGGCATTAGACTGTGACGAGAGCTTACAGGCCTTATCTGAAGTATTTGTTGTGCTGCCACTCAAATATAAAAATATGTTAGCAGCCCCATGAGTGGCACAGTTGACTGCAGACCAGAGACCTAGCTTAGTGAACAAGTTCGGCGTTATCCTCATCTAGCTTTGTATGCTGTAGATTTATTTAAAAAAAATAATAACAATCATGGCAGAGGGAGGAAAGTTGGAGGACAGTTGCAGATAGTCACTACAGTTAACAGGGCTTACAGGCAGGATTTATGCACCAACTCCAGTCTGCCAACTTCTAGCAGTACTTCTGGCTAATGTACTTGAGGAAAGAGGGAAAAAAAGCTGCAAGGTGTTTGGAATGATTTGTATTTACAAAACTGACTTGTCTTATCAAGACAGCTGCACTAAAACTCAGTGGGAAACCTTCAAGCAACAGTGAGATTTGTTTATTTTTTATGCTAATTTGTTATTAATAGTGAAAAAACAGGATAACAGCGATACAACCTGTAACAATGGTCAGTACACATACATTAGATGTGTGCAAATCTACGACAGGTGGGTGTGGGGACACAATGTCTATATAAAGTAGGTTATTACTTTGTACCACAACTTATTGTAGAGAGGGTGAGAGGGGTTTTTCATGATGGATTTGATCTTGTCCCTCGTTCAAAGACCCAAGAAGACTCAGCAAATTAGTCTGCTGACGTGAAACACTGACGGCTGTTTTACACTTCATTTTTTACAGTGGTGAAGCATCAGGCTATTTTTTTGCTCTGCATTCTGTTGACTTTCGCCATCAGCAGTGTGTTTTATAAACTTGCCCAGAAAACGCAACGCACGTCCTTGGTCTTTTATCACCTGTGATCAGAGCGAACACAACTGCACTCGGAAAAAAAAGATGGCCTATTAGGCTGATGGACTCAGTGGTATGCAAATAGAGAGAGAGAGAGAGAGAGAGAGTGATGGTCAAGTGAGCTAGACAATGAATGGAGTGAGGGAGCGGAGGTAGTGAGAACAAATGCTCTTCAAAGTTTTTGAATCACTGCAACCACAAGAGATACTTCAACATTCAGAGGTTCAGAGTAGTGTATCTGGCTCATATCCATGATAGGCAAGTGTGTGCTAATAGGGACAGACTCAGACTATTCTGCCATGGTTGACTTTATAAATAAACAAGAGAGGTTGCCATCTCAGCTCCTCCACAGCATGGCAATGAAACTGTTACTGTGGGCAAAGGGCCATCTAAGGTCTCCTCAGGCAGCTAATATTCAGCTGCAACACGGAGGCAGATGTGCTCTCCAGATATGCTCTCTGGGGCCATGGGAGGTGTACCGGTGCCAGCATAATCAGGTGGTGCATTACTTTTGGGAAATATTCAGCAGAGCCCAGGTGGACCTCTTCCTTCCACGGAGAACATTCATTGCCCATATGGTTTTCACTGAAGGATCCTGGAGGACCTCTGGGTCTGGATGCTCCCACTCCAAGCTGACCAGAGGAACTGTGGTATTCTGTACTGCCAGTTCCCTCGATCCTAGCTGTGTTGGACAACTAGGCACTGGGTGGGAGTGATCAAATGAGGGAAACATGGTGAAAGGTTTAACCACAATGACGCAACTGAATCACTCCCACACTTTGTTCAGGGACCTCAAAAATATTTACAGTGAGTGTGTCTAGGCAGAAGGAACCCTTATAGGTTCCATCTAATTGCATAACACGTGCCAGTTTGCAAAAAAAAATCTAGATTGTGCTGGCATCTGGAAGTGGAAGTGAAATGTGGAAGTGTAAGCTTTGGATGCGCAATTTAAAACAGTGCATCAATGATCACAAACAAAAGTATTGTGTGTTGTGACAAGGTAGGTAATTTTCAGACTGAAGGGAGAAACTAAATCTAAGCTGTGGCCATGGTTATGAGTTGGAACAGATACATGCTGTTCAAAGTTAAAAAGATTTGGTGACATTTAAAAAGTCAGCAGCGAAGCTGTTTCAGGGGACATCAGCACGGATATTAAAATCACCAGCAAAGATAATCCTATCACGATTTAATACAACATTAGATAAGAACTCCTGCAGAAAGCTGCCATTTGGATTACGGAGGCGATAAATTACAAGAAAAAGAAGAGGATCTGATCCACAAATTTTCAAAATCAGCACTTCAAAAGTAGAGAATTGAATGCCCAGAAAACTGGTGGCATTTGAGATACTTCTTGTAAACAGAAGCAGCCCTTCCATCATGACCACTGGTCCTTGGCTGGTCCTTTGGGGAGTACGTAGTCACCAAATATCACCAAATTAATAAGGTTCATTCCCTAGAAAACATGAAAGCATGAAATTTCTTGGCAACCCATCCATTACATTTAGATATATGTTGTGTACAAGTCAAATGTTTGGGCTGAGGGTGTGACTACATGAAAGGCCACAATTAAGAGATTTCTTCCTTTGGAATATGTACACTCACCAAAATTCATGGCACTCTACTAATTTCATTTTGTGATATCTCATGTGCAAATTTGACATTTTGGCCAAAGGGCATGCGCTCACCAAATTTTATGGTGTTCTGCCCAAAAGATTTTGAGATATGTTGCCTTGGAGTTGAGTACTGCGCGGACAGGCATATGGATTTTACAAAAAAGTTGCTCTAAAAGGTAGTTGGCCACGTCTTTTTATATCTGTTTATGTTTTCAATCCCTGCTCCTCTGTCTCCATTATACCCCGCGCTTGATGAGCTCTGAAGCATACAGCCTTGATCCTCTTTGAAAGCATGTAAGAGTGAGATCACATCTAAAATTGCATCATCAGTCTCGGTATGATCCCTGTCTAATGAGCCTGGAAGCACCTGCTCACACATGGTTTTCTGAATAATACATGTGATGGGCAGGTGGCTGCAGCACTTCTCCTCTACCAGGCATCACTGGCCATGGATGGAAAGGGTCGGTCAAGAAAAAGCATCGCTGTTCCATAGGTGCTTTAAGAACAGATCGTGCAATTCCTTCCTTGTTCTGTTCTGCTGATATATTGGGCATGATATGCATAAACGTGGTACATATATATGCAGGAACACACACATACACACAGACCACATGCACACAAAAAACCCTTTGGTGATGTAACCCTTTAATCCTGAGATGACTTGTACCGCGGATGAGTGGACATGCGTCATGCTTGACATGTAGCACTGTATGTCGGGAGATTTTTACGACAAGAGGAATGTTCCTGAACGCGTCTGTGCCTTTTTCTTGGAAGGATCAGCTCGTACATTCCTGTGAGTTATTTCCTATCAGGCACTAAGAAGAATACATTAGCCCTCATCCGCTTCCCATGGCCTTGGGTCTACTGGCAGTACACTGAGTCACTTCTCCATTTCCTCCTCTCTGATCGCTCTACTCAATCCATAATGAATATCATCATCAGCAAACACCAGGAGCAGCAAACCCGCTTCGGGGTCCAAATATTCTACAGCAGTTTGTTATGAGTGAACTAATAACCGCGAATGTCAATTGGCATCACCTCTGGATCAACAAACAGCAGCACACAGGCAAACTCCCTCAGCCCCATGTGAGACAATCATGGCTTTACACCATCTTGTTACTGACTAACTCATTCATCTGTAACTCAATGCCAGTCTCAGCGGGGACCTAACTAAATGGAGTATCTGTTTCACTTCGGTGGTAGTATATATAGGACACTCGCTCACTTATTTCATTTTCTAAAATGTATTGATCCCATGATCCCCACAAACCCATCTGAGCAATCCATCACAAGTCGTTGAGGTTATTCAGCCCAAATTACAATTGATCTTTAAAAGTTGACAGCATGGCAACCGAGAAACCGAGGAGTAAATGACATCTTTTCCAGCTTGAAGGGAGCGGCTTATTTGAGTAACATAAATGGGACTCGTGCTCTCTGAAGTGAGCACCTCCTTAATTAGAGTTAAGCTTAGACATCAATGGGATCAGAGGAAAGGATTTGACTGCTCGTCTCTCCTCCCGCCAATGGGACACCATTGAAACAGACAACTTCTGCATGTAGCCTGCCGTTAGAGAAGAGATAATGGCTATTGTGCAGGAGGCTACCCATTGGTCTTCTCCATCTGCAAGGACATTTCAAGGGCTATCCATATAAAGGCATGCTAAAGAAAGCCTTTGTCTGATAATATTCTCACAGCTTTTCTCAATTGTTTTAGTCCAATTCTCAAATGGAAATGGATATTTTAAAAACAACATGTAGAAACCCATGGTCACTCTTTCACATTTCTCAGCCTTTAAACAAATTGCAAATGTTTTAGCACATCTGTGCAAATGAATTGTCAACAATTTGCAGAATTACCAAGTGCACATGTTTCAGTTGAACAGCTGTGCTCTCCAAAACATGCCTGATTTCTCTCATTGTGTAAGACATCATTTGCACAATAGTCCATTCAATTGTCAAAATCTCCCAAAGGCAAATAATCCATAAATATCACTGACATGGAATCATTGTAACAGGCTAAATTGATGATTTGCTTGTCAGGTAAAATGTGAGCTTCACTTGTGAATGGGGAATTTCTCTCATCTTAGCCATTATGACGGGGAATATAACAATGTGTGCCTGGATACCAGAGAATAGTGTGAGTGAGTACACGTTTCCATCATCGGGTCACACAGCACCCAACAGCTCCTGACTATCTGCAGAGATCTTATCCCTGGGAATCAGAGAGATTTGATAAGAAATGCCATAGGAGATTTTGTAATTGTGTGGGATAGTGTAAGCCTCCACTGCACAAATATCATCAGGGAACGGTTTGTTGTCCACCAAAGGATGCTGATGGAAGCCCTCCCAAAATATTCTCCACTCTTGAATCCAACTGAGGAATTATTTTCTGGGTGGAGGTGATATAAATACAGTCTTTATGTATAAGATCTGATTTGTATGATCATCGACCACAACACTGCTTGTGATAACATCACAGCAGAAGCTTGCAAAGGATGCTTCTGGCATTTCTGTTTACTGTGATATAAAACACTGTAAAGTAGTTTTTCCGCAAGTTGCATGTAAATGTGAGTGTCCTTCTGGCATCTGAATAGTCAGTCAGATACACAATAGCATTCAGTTAGCTACAGAAAAATGAAATTCTGGTACAGCGAGCACTCAAATGAAAAAGTAGGACAACACTGAAATTTGGATGTAAGGAACACTTCCACAATCCACCTCCATACTGACAAAACATCTAAAAAAATCGACCACTGTTTATACAATGTCAAAGGAACTTTTCATTGTGGTGGCTTTGGCTTATTTACTGACACAATATCTTCATTTTGAAGCATGAGTTCAATGTTTTGGGTCAGTTATTGGCTTTTGTAGATGAACTATGGTGCTGTGCAGTATCATATAGGCTGTTCTGACAGATACACCTGGAGCTTTGAGAATATTAAAAATGAGCCAAACCAGTTGAAAAAAAAAAACCTGTAAGCACTCAAGTTAAAAACCGCAAAACGCTTTAATTGAAACAAACTACTTCCTGCTGTCATACAACCTCTTGAAAGTGAAGTTGAATCATAAAACGGCAATCTCTTTATTCTCAGTCCCCAGTCAACCCAGTGCATCACCAACACAAGACTAAAATGCAGATTGATTCATGCAGACACTTATAATGTGTTCATTATCCATTGATTACATTTCCATTTAGAATGGAAAGTTATTATTCCATCTTGCCTGCCAGCAAGCATACCACTGCCAGAACTGAGGAAGTAGATCCCTTGAGCAATGCAGCGCATATCCCTACCTTTTTTTATGAACCTCTTACCTTTTTCTTGGCTGAATATGCACTTTCTCTCAGTGCGTTTATGTTTTGGGGAGTACTTAAATATCTTCATTTTTCACTGTAAATGACAAGTCTATGGGTGTAATGATTCAATGCATCATTTTTAAAGTCTGAATTCTGAAAAAATAAACAGAATGAATCTCACTGACTGAGTTGAATTGATAATATATATATGGCTTGTACTTAATTATTTATTTTTTAAATAAAGAATGTTTATACAATTCTGTTGCCCTAGTTTTTTAAATTAAAATTGTTCCAAAAATGAAAAATGTTCTTAAATAAAATCACCAGCCAGTGAATTGAACATCAAATTGAATCTCTGTTGAGCCAAAGATTCACATCCCGAGACAATTTGTACTGAAAGTGGATACATGATTTTGGAAAATATTAAACATTAGACATTTTAACTTTTTTTATTATATCAGGGGTCTTTCCAGGGACTCTTCTCATCTCTCTCTACAACAGATATCTTGTCCTTGTAATGATATCCCACATTTTTACTTTCAATTACTGTGCCTAAAACACCCAACTTTACTTTTCATTTCCACACTCTGACGCTCAGACTGAAGTGCAACTGTCAGCTCGCGACACTGAAATGAACAATTTCTACATGACTGAGCTGTTGTCCAACAATCAACTGTCATCTGAGGCCCACATTTTAGCTACAGCCTGACGCAGCCAACTCCTTCAATTATATTAATCGAGCAATCGGCCATCTTGACTGCAGCTCCCTCCAACCTGGCCTCTTGAATTCCCTTCAGCACTTTTAAGCACTCCTCAGGACCTGCAGCACTGCAGCCTCGACTTCAGCGTCTCCAAAATTTTCCCATGTCACTCCTGGCCGCCCATGGCTGCTTATGTCAAATTCAATCCAGCAGTGTGGCACAGAAGACTGACAAGGCAGCCGCAACACCATGCCTCCAGGTCACGGTCCAGTCCTAAACAGCCTGTACTCTGCTGTCTGGTACCACTGGCCACGTCGCTATCCCTTCCCCGCATTAAATCGACCATTACTCTTCCTCACCTTAGCTTTTCGCCCTCCTGGCTCCCCAGTGATGGACTGACCTTTTCACTTCATTCAGAACTGCCGTCACTCCTGATCGTCTCTCACAGGCTAAAAACATATTTCAAGAAATGCCACAGAATCTCTCTTTACCCACTGTATCTTATCCCCTCCCTTTTTAAATAAAGTATTTACTCTCTTACCTTATTTTTATCATCACTAGCACCTCTCTTACATCATCATATGATTGTGATTGTGTCATCACTGCGCTCCTCACTATGAGTCGCTTGAAAGTTATATGGATAGTGAAGTTATATGAATTTAAACTTATTAAGCTTATGTTATTGTTGTTTGTAAGTTGCTCTGGTCAAGAGGTGTCATTTAATTGCCTATATGTTATTGCTAATCTATAGGTTTTAAATCTGTAGCACATTCTCTATAGTACAATATGTAGTCTGCTGCAAAGCAATTTCCTAATAGACAAAGATGAGAATGACCACGGATTTGAAAGTAGGCAGTTTTTGATTATCTAAAATGTGCTTTTTTTCTCTTTCTTTCGTTCTTTTTTTTTTTTATCGACAACCATTTTGGTTATCTACTCGCATTTTTCATTGATGTTGCTGAATGTGTGGTTGCATTCAATCTCCCTGCAAAGCAATTGCCCACCCGTCCCACCTGCCCACCTGTCCATCAGGAGTTCACAATGAATTAAAACCGTGCAGAGCAATCCTACAAAGCCTTTCCAAGAGCATTTGTGCTGAATCCTATGGGCAATGGCATGCAGGACAGTCGTCCGCTGGGAATTAAATAATTAGGGCATTTTTTTGTCAGAGCAAACATCCCCTGTGATTTCAGTGCAGAATAAGAACATTGGGTTTCAGGGTAAAATATGTAATGTGCAAAAAAAAAAAAAAGTGTAGCTGATTAGTTTTTTCTCTGCCGTCAGGAACCTGATTAGTGCGGTGGCACAAACATGGCACAAGGCACAGATAATCCTAAGGGAGAATAGTAAGTGAGGAATTTTGTGGCATGATGCCTCATCATAATTTGCTTCATTATAGTTTAATATTCTTCTTCCTGAGTCAGAATATCTTTCTGACAGAAGATAGATAGACAGATAAATAGATAGATAGATAGATAGATAGATTGCTACTGTTGTTCTTTGAACTATTGAGTGTTGAAATTCCAACATTCCCATATGGATGACACCACATTTATATTCATCTCACACGGACAGTTCAGATAGCATTTATATTCAAATGTTCAGACACACAGTTTAACACCGTCCCCCAGCACAAAGGCCCCATATAAACAAGGACTTGAGGGACCAAAAAGAACACAGACGCCCACGAAACATAAATGTGAATCGTTCTTCTTAGCCACTCCAACGGGTAATGACTTT
>OMLF01050070.1:35885-48587 GCA_900302615.1 Holocentrus rufus
CATCCCGCCCCTCAACTAGATTCACCTGCTGTAAGGCAATCCAATCACATTTCCGTAAGGCTAGCTTGTGTCTAAGTGCAGTGGGAGGGCAGCTGCCACTCCTAAGTGCAAATCCCTTCATCTGCTCTTAGAGGGTGTCAGGAAATATTAGATGTGACGGGGTTCTTCCCCTGACTGGAAGCGCTTTATCAAAAAAAAAAAAAAAAAAAAAAACTGCATTACCTCAGCAAACTATCCTTAAACACATCAGTTCAGGATGGGTGAAAGGGAGGAGATTGGTCTTTGACAGATTTAGCAAGGAATTTGCATATGCGTTGCAAGACAGGTAGTTAAGATGCATGGAGAGACCACTGAATATGTCAGTGAATGGACGTATAGCCTTTAATGCGAATACAAATCAAGTACGACCAAAGGGTAAGATGCACTCTATGGAAATGACCTGCTCTCCCAGATGGATGTCCTCACCGTAAATCCTCATATGGAGACACTCACAAAACCCAAAGTTCTGTAACCTTGACCATTTACAGACGTGCACAGGCAAAGCCGAAGAGGGCCCATCCTACACAAATTAGTGCAAATCACCCACACAGACAAAACAACCGAGAGGCTTCAGAGAAAAACACAAACTGCCGGGCTTCAGGCTTGGTGGCGCATGGCCAGGCACTCAGCCTCGCTCATTAGAAGTCCATTATAATTACTCTGGGACTGTCTGCATTTCCAGCGACACAGTAATTCAGGTCTATTTTGTATAAAGCTCTGTCCGTGGTCCAGAGTTTGGACCTTGAGAGGATGAATGCGAAGGAGTTTCTGGCCCGAGGAAAGAATTGTTGCTCCACACTAATTCACAGCATGAGAGAGCGGTCAAGGCAGCGAGGGATGCTGTTGTGAGAATAGGACAAGCAAATGAAACTGACACCAGGAGAGGAGGGGACAGGGCATACATGAGGGGAAAAGAGGAGAGATATTGCTGCTGCTTCTGTCTACTCAGGCAGGAAAAAGCCTCAGCGGTGCTACAGTCCAATTGGCCATCCAGCACGAACCACGGGAAGAAAAAAGGGAAGGAGGGGACAGAGAAAGCAAGACAACAGCCCAAACAACACTGATACACAGCAGCATCACATCCAGCTGAGATCTTGAGGGACAATGCTCTCTCAAACAAACACTAGAACCATCCAATTCATATACAATAGCCTGTTAGGCTGAGAGGATTACTCCCTCGTTCCCCCTCCCCTCTCTCTCCAGCGTGTCTATCTCTGTGTAAGTGTTTCTCTTTGTCCTAAGTCTTTCTCCCGCTATTGTTTCCCCCCTTTCTTTTCCGCTGTCATAAAGTCTAAAGGGAAATACTCATCGTGACGGACAACTGAAAATGGAGAGAAGGAACGTAGGGGATAAACACAGAAAGAGAGAGTTAGAAAGACAGAGAGAGAGAGAAAGGGACGTACGATAAAGGGCTGATCAACATCACATCCGTAATGACAGCTGTGGCAACATGTGAATGTGAAGGATTGAAATTAATGGCTATCTGAGTTGAATGTTTTGCATGTACAAGTGGATAAGTGGTTTTAAAAGCACCAGGGAAGATGTGTCCCTGCTGTGTTGCTGTGAAACATTTGGAGCATGCACTTGAAAGCACTCAGACGTCAGCTGGCTGAAGAATAGAAAGTGGAGAGGAAGAGGGGAGGAAGAGAAAAAAAAGACATCAGGGATAACATTTAACTGAGGATATTAAAGATAATATTTTAAAGAGGATTGTGTGTAATTGTTTAGTGTATGGGTGTGCATATGCAGATGTGTATACTGTGTAGTGAATATGGGTTTGGGGAATTCATATTACCATCCAACATTCATTACCTTCTGATTCTTGGGACTTGTTGTGACCTCGCATAGGTGCTTGCATTATATTTGTTATTAGAAGAGTGGCTATATGAAAAGAATCCAAATATTTGGCCAAAAAAACCTTTGAGAACATCTGTAACTTAACTGTGGGATGAAACTCTGCTGCATTGAAATACATGGGAGAGCAAGTTTGTGATCAGTGACTGAACTCAACTCAAAAAATAAAAAAATAAAAAAGCATGTGTGAAAACTAAATCAGACTAACACCAGGATGTTGGAATGGATGATTCTGACAGAAGCATGCTACATTGACACTAACCAACTCAAGAATAACCCTCTCCACAGTGCCGCACAGACAAATACCTCTAGTGAGCTGCAGTGGCGGGCAGGAGTCAGACCAGAGGTCAGCGACATGGTGACATGATGGCTGGTGGCTGGCATTTAGTCTTTGCAAGCTGAGAATAGCTCAAGGCAGTGTTGTGGAGCTGATATGGACAGCACAGGTCAGTTTTGGATGGTCTGTTGGCCCAGTACTCAGGTGATGAGTGTGAGAGAGGCAAACCTGACAGGCCGGGGCCATGATGAGCCACTTTTCATGGTTGAAGTTGCCTCTTGTTCTGTTTTCACACATTCTCACCTTGACAGCAGCGAGTTGTTTGTCTGGTTGCCAGGCAACGGGACACTTGAAGGATGCTTGTTGTGAGGGGACAGAGACCGAGTCCAGCTTGCTTCTCTCTGTCGATTTTGGCAGATGAGTCTTACTGAACGCAATCACTGCATGCACAATTGTATTCAGGGGCCACAGGGCAGAGCACTGACCAGGTCCATGAGACAAGGAAAGGGTGTGAATCCCCTGAACAAAGGGGTCCTGGACCAGAAAGATTCTCCTCTCAGTGGCTGTTCTAAACGGCTGGTTCTATTGGTAAGGCACCAGTTTGTGGGGATACCTCTTTTATTTGTTATATCTAGAACAGATACATGGATGAAAGCGGTTTCATTAAAAAAAAAGCCATGATTTATCCAACCAGATGATATCAAACATAACTGAACACATTCCAAAATGTTGCCCGCAGGACACATTTGGGTTTTGCAACCCAACCTGAGGTATTATACTGATCTCTATAATAATCATTTTAAAAACATTCAAACAACTCAGAGTAAATTGAGCAGGTAGCATTGATTGAAGCATATGTTATGACTCAATTCCCAATGCTAGTGTCTTTTCTGAGTCAGCATGTAAAAGTTGAATGGAGAGTCTCTTGGTGGTACAAGAATTTTTGATCCTGAGGACCTTTTAGCTGAGCAGGATGGGGTTGTGGTCCTAAAAAGTTTCAGCTAGTTAATGTTACCAGTTATGGAGGGGGATAAAAGAGGGAAAGAAGATGGCTTTGAGGCCTGTAGGACTTTTTGGTTGCTATTAATCTACAGAAATGGCTAGAGAAAGGATACGTCTTCAAGCCAGGTAGCATTGTGTCATTTTAACACAAATTTATGGTCATATAATGATTTTTCAGTTTCAAACACTCTTGTCACGAGACCAAACTATTTATAGCAACAGTGGTAATACAGTTATGTTTGCTGTTCATGGTGGTGTAAGTTGCTCCATCCTTAGCTAACAAGCATGCCAAAGGTGCAGCAGAAGCGCAGTGTAAATCCCTTCATGAATATACATAAAGCAGGGCCAGAGCAGCAACACGACTCCGTGTTATCACTAAGTTGCTGTAACTCAATGGGACAGAGTGTGGCAGCTGCAGAGGTTGAGGTTGTAAAGCTTTATCAAGCAGCAGATTGGATGCAGCAGTTGATGTAACAATCAGTGAAAGAGGAAGTCATTTAAATATTAAAAAATCAAGTTAATTTATTTATATAGCCCTTCATCATAAGCATGTCTCAAAGGATTTTACAAAGAATTAGCTTACCTAAATCTAACTAATTAACAATTAATCATAAAACAAAATGATGAAACACAAATGCAAGGAAGCAACATAAAGCAAAGATACACAATAGCAAGTTCTAGCAGGACAGTACAAGCGTAGAAATCCTTCATATCCCGGCCTACCTGACATCACCAACCTTAGACCCTCAGTACATGCAAGGTAAACATGGAAGGACCCTTGGGTGAGGAATCCCTCCTTTGGGATAGATGAGCATACATTAGATGCCAAGACAAAGAGCCAAAACCTCTAAAAATATTATATATTTAATATATTTTTAATGCATGTTTAATAAATCATTTTTAAAGCATTAAAAGATAGTAATATTGAGGTGTTAAAGAGGTGTCCATCCTTGAAATAGTGGTCACTATCCTAAAATTATCCTATTAGTTGTTACTTTTTACCCAATGGCAGTCTGTTTGTGTCTATAGAGGACCACTTATCTAGGATCGCAATCTGGTCCTGGATAAGTGGCAGAAAATGAATGGAGGGATGGATGGATGGGTTGTAACAGAATAATAAACAAAATATGAACTGGAAAAATAATTACAACTAAGAGAAATATTACAGAAAGGACGGTGGGGCAACTTTTATGTAATTGAGATGTCCACAGCATTTGGTCAAAATGGTTGCCAAATAAAATGAAATAAGGATGGGAGGGGTAGACGGGAAGAAGATGACGATGGGGGAGACACTCGTTGCTTCCATTTGCAGCAAGTGCAATGCAGTGCATCCTTGCTGGAGTTGTGGGAGGGGTATGCATCTGGATTGGTGGCATTTTTACTCTAGAGGGAATGCTAAGGGTCCCAGGTGCAATATTTCAGTGTTTCCTGTTTACCTTTCAACCTCAATGTTGTGTGTATAATCCCACAACCTTTCTCTGTGCTGCTAAAGAACTTAAGTGAGACACCAACCCTTTACAACCAGCTCCTCATGATAGAATTTCATGCTCTCCATGTTAATCCTTTCTTCTCTTCAAGTCACAGCAGAGCAGCAGTTGTCTTCTTTCAGCTTTGACATTACACCCCAGCCTCTCCACAGTCGTGACCTATCTGAGTTTCATTCTGATTGGCAGGCATGATCAGCCCCGCTGGGTTTCCCCTTGGCAGCAGTAGTCTGCATTTAATCTTGCATTTGACAAAGCAGAGCTGTCTGTGTCTGTAAAGGCATGACTTCTACCACCAATGTAGGGTACTAACAGCCAAAGATAACACAAAGCAATAACAGAACTGTGACACTAAGCTCTACTGTGTTATCAATGGAAAGTCAGGATATTATGGATTTTACAGAGTCTAGGTGCACTGACCTGTTTCCCGATTTTGCTCCGTCCATGTATTACTGTACCCTCTTGGCTCTAATGACTCCTCTGGACAAGTCCTCAGTGTTGGTGTCAGTAAAACAAAATCAATGTCTTACAACAAAAAAGGCCATATGTGAACTACATGGCTCATGCAGACATGGCCTGCAAGGTTTAACAATGTCTATGGGTAATTAGTAGAGTCAGACTTCCTGTTCTTTGTCAAAGGAAGACTCCAACATTTTGGGCAAAATACCTATTTTTCATACTTATCCAGGCTGAGACAAGATATTTGATGCCATTTTCACCTCTGTACGTCCACTGGTTTGGTTCCTATGGGTTGCATTTTGTGTTATCTTAGCATAAAGACATGCCACAAAGTACTACTATTTTTGATCGCTTAAAACATTCTGGAAAAGAATAAAATGAACAAAATAACAAATAAATGAATCACCTGGTTGGAGAATGCAATCTGTAAAAGCAAGAACTTAAGTGAGCTACTATTCTTCACAATGTATAAATAACCTTAGCAGTTGATTTCCAATCCATCCATACTAGAGTTTTTAATCTATACCTGACATGAGTGTTTGGTCCAGTCCAGGCTCTGATTCTTTCATTACTTCCACAGCTTGATCAGTTCAGCCGGTAGCATTAGGGCTGCTGATACACTGCCTCACATTCAAGCATTGCCTCAGTCAAACTGATAGTTACGTATGGTAACTATAGTTCTATGATCACAGGCAGCGTCCTCTTAGTGGGTGAAGCCTATTGACTACACTGCCTGCCACTTCTCGGACACTGGCAGCATGACAACCTGCTGTATCACAAGCCTAACTGAGTGTGCATTAAGTCAGCTAACATGGCCCACACAGTCCCTTAAGGCTGTTTTATGCTTGTAAGACATATGTGACTGTCGACAGCATCGGACAACCAAAATGATGTCAGAGAGACAGAAAAAAGTGTCATCAAACAGTGTCTTGCACCTGTGGAATATTTGTAAGGTTGCACACACTGTCATTGGTTGTCTTATATTTTCACTGGCTGGATGGACTGGGAGTACTGTCTTACTGTCTGTCAGTACTGATTTTGTTACATTCCAGGTCAGTCCAAAAATTAAGACTTATTCAAGAATGAATTCAGTCTGCACATCAGCATCCAGGGCGGATGATGATACCATATGGTGCACCATCACCACATCTCCCACAAGATAACTCAGGGTTAACCCTAACCTCAACCATAAGCAGTGGCATTGCTAAGCATTGCTAAGGGTAGCTGTCTCCCACATGAGACTCAGTTCTGGCACCTTTGGGACCAGTGGATGAAGGCAAGGTGCCAGTCAGTCCAAGAACCACTGGGAAAACCCTGCTGCTGTCCTTGAACAGGTGGCCTTACTGAAAGTCAGTATTTCTTTATCTCCTTTTCTAGTTCTATGTGCCAGAACTATCCAACTAAGTGGTAGAGCAAACTGAAAGCCCAGCATGCCTCCTCTATTGACACAGCACTTCACTCTGGCATTGTATGAATGTGTTTGAGCACAAGCAACAAGGAGCAGAACCATGCCTCTGCAGGTGAGTGGCATCTCCAATTCAGCAGTATGTCTTCAGTCAGAGCGTCCTCCCACAAAGAACGACTCCACAGGTTGTTTGTTCCTACCCTGTAAAACGACCGACAGGAGCGTTTCCTTATTTAGCATCCCTACCAGCAGTAAGCAACATAGTAGAAAGAACAAGAAAGGCCCAGTAGGCAGGATGCTGGGGTGGCAGATGGGTTGACAAAACACAGGACTTTTCACGTTGGAAACTTGTGTTCAAGTCCTGAGTCAAGTGTTCGTTTCCAGGTTTAGGTTTCAATTTCGGTTTTCTTTTGTTCATGTCTCCGTGCTTATTATTGGGACCATGACAACAAAGGTACTTACCATAACCGTACCGTAATCTGAACCACAACTTAGCTGGTCATCATTCCTGTCTCCTTCTGTCAAGCCTCCCTGCTGCTTCTTCTGTTCATTCACTTTGTCTGCTTGTCTCCAAATGTGTTTCTTTAAATAATTCACATTTTGACTGAGTGATAACACGTACATTAACTGTTCTCTTTGCAGTTTATTCACTTCCTTACACACCCCAGAGCCCCAGAGTGGAGGGGGCACAGGTTTCCTCATCGCCCAAGTGAACTTATGCTGTCCTTCCTCTTGCACACCTTTCGGTATCCACATTTGAATTCCATGCACTCTCAGTATCTCTTCCTGTCAAGCTTAACATTGTGGTGATCTATCACCCTCCTGGCCAGCTTGCCAACTTCCTTGAGGAGATGGATGCCTTCTCTCCTTTCCAGAAGATGGCCCATCTCTTGTTCTTCTGTGTGACTTCAACAACCAGCCAAGTTGCAATCTTTAGCCTTGATAACTTTTTCTTATCTTTTGATCCCACTCTCTCCCAGCCTCCTCCGACCCATGAAGCAGGAAATCTGCTTATCTTCAATAGACTCTACTCAACCTTGTACCTTATATCAACCATATTCCCTTATCTTATCATCACTTTGTGTCCTTTGCTTGGTTTTGACAGCTATTGACAAAATGTACTTACCGTGAATGACTTTGGACAAAAGCATCTGCTAAATTATACAATGTCATGTGATGTAATGCAACTGTGTATTGTTGTGTTTCATTCAGTATGATGCATGAATAAAATCAGTCTTCAATACAAGACAATTAATGTTGAAACAAGAGGGGCGGTTGTTCATAAAAAAGCAAATTACTCACCATAATAGAACACATTGAGAACATCAGTTTACAGAATTATTATTCAGTTACTGTTGAATGTGTTACTTTCATTGTCCTCAGGATATAAGCACATTGTATACAACAAGAAAAATGTCCATAAAACAGGTAAACCTAAACTACTTCTCTTCTTCACCATCTTAGACAAAAGCTCTGACTTGTCCTATGATTGCTGACAGGCAAGAAGGTATAATTTTCTACATCCCATTTTCATTTTAAACAGAAATGTAATCAAAAGATAATGAATACAAAAGATGATGAAAACAACACAAATCAACCTAAATTTGCATGCAGCAATTGCAGTACATTGAGTTGATTGGGGACTGAATGTGAACATATCAGAGTTAAAATGAGTTTACAGTAATTGCAAAGTGCAGTAAATGTACTGTAATTTCCTTCAGGGACTCTGGTACAGATACATGTTGAAAACATACCGGGTTTCACACTATATACTGACACAAAAAACACAAACAGCAGGACATCACCTACAATGCAAAGTACAGTATACAACATATGGGAAAGCAGTCTATACATCTACATGTACACAGTGCAAGTGGCCAAAGTTCATAGGAACCCACCTACTGTATCTAGGGGTTAGGGTGCATGCTGCCCCAGAGGGAGTTCTTTGTGAAATTATTTATTTTTAATGCATTTTTAGAGAAAAACAGTAAATATTATTTCCAATTTTAACAATGCATGGTCTAAAATGACCTCAGCATAATTACACATAGTAGTTCAGGACCCTCAATATGCTGTATAATTTTGAAGATGTTTCATTACCCATCCAAGAAGCTTTGCTCGTTCTAATTTGGCAGGGAGTTCTCCGACATTTAAATTTCTGTGGGCAGTTCATACCTTGACATTATCTGTGGGTCATTGATGGTTGTTAAGGTCATTAGAATCGCATGAATTAGAGGTGTGAATCATCAGGGTAACAATGTTAGGATGGCACTGTGAGTGACTGATAACTGGTGTTATCGGCTACTCCTAACACTTTGCTCAGGGATGGTTGTTCTAGTCCCTCATTCATTTCAGCAAACTGTTGACCCCTCCTATGTTGGGCCATGCACCTATTCACCAGTTTGCTCCCTTTTGCTCCTGCCACGGCCCCCGCTATGCTGTTGATTACTATCATCAGTCCAACCTGCATTCCAGTTCCTTTTGGCTTTGTCAGATGAAGGTCTCTGACAGAAACATCACATTTAAAATGTAGTGCCCGACATAAAGTCTTTTAAATGGAGAGAGTGTCATGTCTGGTTGTTCTCATGTGTCAGACTCTTTGAAATGTAACCTCGGGGCACAGGGGAGAGCTTTTTTGTAGACCTAAGTGTGGCTTTTGTGAAAAAGCCATTGGAGTGTCCTTGCAGATGAAGGAGAGCGATGAATAGCCTTCACCAAAATAGCCTCTATCTCTCTTCTCTGAAAGCTGGATGCATGCAGAAGTTGCCTGTTAAAATCATGAGCCTTTTTGTGGAAGAGAGACGCCAAATTCTCTGATCCTCCGATTCCACTTTTTTCTAGGCTTCCTTCTAATGTAGAAGATCCTTGTTTAAGAGAGCATGAGTGCCTCTTATAATATTCAGTTAAGCATGTCCCATCAAGGTGGAAAATATGTCTTGTGGTTGAATCATGAACTTTTAAAAGGGAAGTTGTAATTTGGGTAAAATAAATGCCAACAATTTGTGGTGGATTGCTCAGGTGGGTTAATATGAATGAGAGGATCAAACATTTGAGAAAATAAGTGAGTGAGTAAGTTTAGCCAGATCCCTCCTGAGGCTAGCACTGAGTTACAGATGAACAAATTAGCAAATATCAAGATGAGGCGATGGATTTCTGGGGCAGAGGGAGTTTACCTGTCTGTTGCTGTTTGTTGATTTAGAAGTGATGCTGGCTGATGTTCATGATTATGTGGGTAATCAATAACAAAGCAGTAAAGAGCATTTTGGTGCTGGGGGAATTTGCTGCTGTTAGCTGATGTGGTGAGAATGCTAGTTGAAATTCATGATGGCGTCATCCTAAACAGGGGGAATTTTTTTTAGAGTCGAGAAAAGCTCATGAATGAGGAGAGTTCCTTCCATGCTAACAGCCCTTGAAAGATGCTGCTCACCACAATGCAATCTGTTGTCTACTGTTGTCTACACAGTGCCTTTTACCTAGAAAGTAGCTAGAAAGTGGGTTACATTGTTTACAGTTCTTTTGTGAATCCATTCTGATTCACAAAGCCTCTGCCATTCAATTTTACAGTAGTATATCAGAGACAGAGGAAAAGAAATGGGAGCAGATATGCACATCAGTCCTCTGAGGAACAATATTTCTACAGTTCACAAGGAATTAAGATAGAGTGTTGCCATTTGTCCGGGACAATTCCAGCTATCATTTATAGTAGAAAACAAAGAAAAATTCAGGGGACATTTCCACAAGACACCACTGTAAAACAGGAGAGAGTTATGAACAGTACTTGTACATAAATTCTTACTTTGAAAACTTCTGAAATAACCACCATAAAAAACTGAATATTGAATATTCTTTTGTTCTGTCAATTCAACAAAAATACATACAACATTGTAACTGAGAAACACCCACTTGTGTTAGTTACTAAAGCACGAGAGCATGTCCCTTGATATACAATTAGTACACACAGTAACTGACACAGCTACCCTTAACATTTCCACGGTGGTAAGAAATTTTACATTGTCTTCCTCAGAGGGAGGTTTTGAAGTTACGCTGCACAAAGAGACTTGATCAGAGCTCAGTGATCATGGAAGTGGGAAATGGAGTGACTCAGTCTACTGCCTCAGCAGAGCAAAGGCCAAGGAAGCGGATAAGGGCTGATGTATTCTTCTTAGTGCCCGTGGGCAACACAGCTTATAGGAATGTAAAAGAAAAAAGATCCATCCAAGAGGAAAATACAGATATATTCATGAACATGTTCCATATGTCATAGATGTCATTGAGAGATGTTTGCCTTTAAGGCGTGTGTTTGTGCAACTTTGTTCTTTGATCACTGAAACTCAGAATACAATGTACTCCAACTACTCAGACTGACTTGATGCATTCCACATATCAAGTGTGTACGACTGGGTTTGGGTATCAATAACTGGTGTTAATTAGATACTGTCTCCTAATTAGTAACAAATGAAATATCCATAAGCTGCTGGACAAATGGTGCTGTTATTGGTTTTTAATTGTCTAATTCATTGTAATTCATTCACACACGTCTCTGGCATCTCCTTTACAGCTTAGTGTTTTCCAGCAGGAATGCTGCAGTGACCCAGCCATCAATGGTGTCTCTTCAGCGCCTTGTTGCTTTGCACAAAGGCACAAGGCAAATGCGTGGGAATAGAACATGGATACACAAAAGAGTATGAAAAAAATGTGTTTCACCTGAAAGACATCTTCAGGTATGAAGGAGTGCTTATGATTGCACACGTGTGTCTGCATGCATGTGTGTGGCATGTGTCAATGTCGCACTCTTCGGACCAGCCATCATCCTGAAAGCATCTCACTGATTGTTGCTAATGAAGTCTGACATCTGTGTCCATGTGAGGAAGACCACAGTCCAGCCGTGGGAAACACAGTGGCAATGTTTCCATCTGCTCCTCTTTCAAGTGGAAAATTACACACCTTCCATTTTCTTAGAATGCATGACAGAAGTGACGGGAATTGCATGGATTCATCCTGCAGCTCACACAGATCCATCCATCCATTCTGATTCCACAGGGATTATAACATCACTGATAACAGGATGATGGATGTGATCTCACTCTTACATGTGACGATCAACACAATGCCACAGATCTCATCAACATCAGGATATCACAGAGACAAAGATGTAAGGATGGCAAATCTATACAGAAATATGATGTAACCATTTTTGTAATTACAGTAGCAATATATATCATGTACTGTATAATAATTAAAAAATAGCAGTAATAAAGATTAATAGAAGTGGCCCCCAAAGCACAGCTGGAAGACAGCTGCAGAATAAATATAATATCAGTTAAAAAAGCAAACTGTTATGCTAATGCATAGTAAATATTGTGACAAATTTTTAGATTCAGACAGTATGTTATGGGAAGCATTACATACCACAATTTTTTAGTCATTTATTTATATATTTTAGGAATGGCATTTATCTGTTTCTGCAAATGAACTCTGCATATGCACAATGTTGAGATTTTCTGTTAGCTATCATTGTACAGTATGAAACCTGTGTCTTCTCAGGCACAGGAGTTAGCAGATGATGATAATCAAGGGGAATGTCCTGAGCACCCAACTTCTCGCTCCCAGAGTGCCCCGCCCTGCCACCACTCTGATGCAGCAGCTAATTAAGAAAGTGCTATGAAAGCATCACCCACTCCATCCGTGGAACGCATAAATCAAACTCTGTTTTTCCTTTTTACTTAAGATTGCTATCACAACAGGATCATCACAGCAACTGTTTAAGGAGCAGCGAAATTCTCTTAGATCTCTGCATGATTGCCTACATGTGCATGTGTGTGTGTGCGGCTGAAGGTGTGTGGGTGTGTGCATGTATGTGTTCAGTTCTGCTTCAGTGTTGTTTTTTTTCTGTTTGCCAGGTTGCTTATATACTCTGTGTGTGTGTGTGTGTGTGTGTTGTGTGTTGATGCATGCTTGGGTATGAGCATTTGCACTTTAGTGTGTGCATGTTCTTGTTTTCTCGTAAGTGAGCCTCGTTCTGCTTAGTTGCACAAGGGCCGGACCCATTAGCCAAATCAGTTTGAGAGAATGGATGAAGCTGGAAGGATGAACAACGACAGCACAGTAGCCAAGGCAGCAAGAAGGCATAAAGGGAAGGGATAAAGAGGGAGAAAGAGGTAATAACAGTGTGAGATGGATCG
>OMLF01050070.1:48613-61033 GCA_900302615.1 Holocentrus rufus
GCTGAACAAAGTTTGGAGTCTGTGTGGGATCTTTGATGGGGAGAGTAATGGAGCAACGGTTCTCCATTTTTCTGTTGCTTACTTAAAGCCACATAAGTTTCTGAGGGCTAATGTGCATTAGACTGGGAAGGTTATGAATTTTCGTGGAGTCAAAGTCATCAAGTCAAGATAATCCAGTTAAACTGAAGAAGAATATCTACAGATCCTTGTTCATTCTGGCGTTTTTTTTTCCTTCTTACAGTCCTGCATTCAGATCGTTCATTTGATTAGGATTGACTGGGGATACTTTCCTCACTGCCCTGCTGAAATATTGCATGCTGCCACTTGAATATTGACTACATATTTAATAATATTTGCACAAAACAGGCCTGCATTGAAAAAGATTTTTAATGGTTCTCAAGTGATGATTGGTTATGGATAAAGCACTACATTTTGCAAGCCCTCTAGCCCTGTGCCCATGTATCATGGACACAGCCCATGTGCCTGGTCTTTGCTGTTACCCAAAACATGTTGTAACTAACCCTTGAGTTACACGAGGATGAGCACCTTTCTTGGATGTCTGATGGAAGCAGTAGATGAGTTCATGTGCAATCAGGATTATGATGAAGAAATCTGGAGCATATATGTATAGCGTTATATAAACATAATGTTTTTTAAATGGACTTGAATACCATCCTCAAGTACCATCTTTGGTGCAAACCATTGTAAAGATTTGGGCAACTTTGAAGCAGCACTTTTTCTGCAGACAAAATCCAAAATTATTAACTAGTTGAGCTGTATTGTACCAGAACACTCCAATGGGTTATGCTCTACAAAATCTGTGTAAAGAGCTAACCTTTTGAAGGAGTGACCCTCTCAGAAGAATAAACTTGTCTTTAGAAAAATCATCCTGGTATTTTGTCGGGTCATGGTGCTCCCTCTCTAAACTCAGCCGATAATGTGAGCCTCTTGCAAATGTGACCTTTTGAGATGTTTTTCAATAAAGTGTTTGATATGTAATTTGATCTGCTGTGCGTGTGTGTGTGTGTGTGTTCTCAAAGGCAAATTGTACCACATACACTTTGAGAACACACACGCACACATACACACACACACACACACAGAATTCATGATTGCTACAAAGAGAGGGGGGCTGGAGTACAGAGTGAGAGATGAGGATGGGTGGAGAATAATTTTCTTTGTTTATCAAACCAAATGAAATGTCAGAATAAGGAGCTGGGTGAATGGCCAGTCAGTGCTCACCAATTTTCACCCAAATAAATGAAGTTGTTGGAGGCTCTGCAACACTCTGGACTCTGAGACGAATGGGCAAAGAGGAAAACCCCAAACTGTGCCACGTTCTCTCAAACCACACGGAGACGTTAGGAAGTTTGTTTACTTGCACTCTTACGATTCCGTTAATAATAATTTAAAGGAGGAATCAAAGGGGAAGTGAAATATTTAGAGAGCCCAGAGCAAGGCACATTTATCTAAACTGTGTCCATATGAATAAGTAATCAGGAAAAAACGTTAAGATAGTTTATTAATCTATGCATGAGATGGATTTTCTAGACTGACAGACTGTATAATGGCCACTATATCAATAATGAGACCCAGGATGGGAAAAGTATACCCATTGGAAGAATATTTTCAAAAAGTGTGCTTTAAAAATCATGTATCATGTAAGAAATCATGTCAGGAACTGGGTTAAGTCAGGCTGTTACTCTGTGTGTGGAATTGCCCTCAAGCTTCAGATTTCAGAATGACCACTGATACCAAAGGTATCAATACTGAGAACCGATGAACTTAACTTCTGAATCATAAATGATCAGCATGATAGACAACCATTATGAAATAACGCGGTGTGTTCTAAGAAAGTACCAACACAGATCTTTCACACACAGCTGCAGCAATCACTGTAATATGATCTCTCACTACACCAATTGATGATTGACTATGCCTGATTGATGTCCATCTGTGACAGAGGGATGTTGCCTCCGATTTGTAGACGTGAGTTCCTCTTATGATCTCTCGGGTCTCTCCTCATCTGTGACATCTTGTCATCAAAGCCAAGAGTTAGCAAACCTGTCACCATGTTCAGTCTGACTTATGATTATCATAACCCCCTGTCAGAGCCACAAGCTGCCTTTCATGAATAGTTACTCAAGCACATCACATGATTATACGTTCAATCACTGTACAACGAAAATGTACGTTTTGATTTTCTAGGTCATGTATTTTACTCACAATCTTTTTGTTCCATGTTGCTCTCCTTGTCTAGAACTTTCATAAGAAATTGTAGTATTTGGTGGGATAAATATCTATTAAGTAAGAAAACAACTCTCTTTTTTCATCAATATTCACTGTTCACACATACCAGAGAGGGAACGTAACCTACAATTTTGCTTGAAGAATTAAGACTTAAGGCGGAATTCAGAGTGTGGGCTGATTTAATTGTTTGCTTTTAATTAAGACCCAAGAGTGCTGTCTGCGATTTGTGCAACCATTAATTAAAAGAAGGTGTCAGAACAAGCATGATCTTTTTCCCATATACCCACGGTGTTCAGACATGGCAATGCAACAGCCCAGCCAACAGCACTTGATTTTTTTCTTAATGGGCCTCAAAAGTCTGATTTAGCATTAAGCACAAACCTTTGCCCATATATGATGTTCTGGATTAAATGCATGTTCTCTATGCAGAAAAAAAACAAGGGCTTTACACATAATCTTCCTTGTCACAGTCTGTGAATAAAGCTGGCATTTAAAACTTGGATGTTTTTATCTGCATATTTCTCCCTTAATTTGGACTGAAATTTACTGCTGCTTTCCAACCAAATTCATTATTTAAGCAACAAAATGATAACACTGCCAACTGTGTTACATACATCATATGGATATGTCACAGCTCGCTGTTCAATGATGAGTGTCAGAATAAAAGCATGACTAGAATTATTCTAGCTTGCTACTGACATGTGCACTTCTTTGGCTGATCTGTCTTTTTTTTTTCTTTTTTTTCCAGAATGGCAACAAAAGTATCAAAAGGGGAGAGGATCACTATAACTCCTGCCATATGGAGCTTAGCAAAAGTTCAGTCAAGAGGACTATTTTTGCACGCAGGCCCACATTTATATTGCTGCTTTCTTTTTACAATAAATTTCTCTCCGTGCCTTTACTGAGTTCATGCTGCATGTCTGCGCTCCCGTCCACCTCCCCATTGCCGGCTCATCTACGCATATTCATTGGTCTCATCACTTCATCAGCAATATCAGCCTTATCAGTCAACAAGTCATCAACCATGATGAGTTCATCCTTCCAGTAGAGTTCCAGAGATTTGTAGAATCTGTGCCCTGAAGCTGTTCTGGTGGCTCGTGGTGGGCCTACACCTTACTAAGACACTTTATATTGTTGATTTCTTCGAATTCGTCACCTGCCTGTATTTCTGTAGTTTGCTACCGCCATCCATAAATACGTTCTGATTAGACTGGTTTCCACAAGGATTGCAGTACAGGGGAACAGGTTCTGGCCCTCACCACCTAAACTGAGAATGGTTTCCAGAGCAAGCTAAAGACAGGAACAGTTTTTCTGGACCGCACAACACTGTCTTGCATGAACACCTCCTGCTCAATCTGTCATGGACGCTCCCCACCTGAGAAACAGAGATCATCAAAGTCTGCTCACCAACTGGAGGTTCAGAGTACACCTTGAACAAAACAAAAGGAGACAGACAACTGGGCTCCCATAAGGTTCAGTCCTTGCTCCAACCCTGTTCAACCTGTACACAAACAACCCACTCAAATTCATCTATGCCAATGACATCTGCCTGGCAACCCAACCAGCTGATTGTCATTCACTGCAATAGGTTCTCATTGAAGACTTCTCAAAGTTGGACCAGTACTGCAAGACCTGGCACCTGAAGCCAAGCCCAGCCCCATGGTCTGTGGCGTATTCCACCTCCACAACACCAGCACTGCCAAGGAACTAAAGATCCAGCTGGACGGACGTCCCCCGAAGCACTGCCAAAACCCAACGTATCTGGGCGTGACCCTTGATTGGACCCTATCCTTCAAAGAACACCTGAGAAGAGTAGCAACCTGCACATCACATTGACACTCATCTTGATGCAGCTAAGCACATCGTTATCAGAGCCATCTGTTCAATACCACTCCTCTTCCTCCCTGTCCTGTCAGACTGTATGCATGTGGAGAGGAACAGACAGTGGAGCACATCATTGAAGCCTGCCCTCTCTAGAGACTAAGAGGAGGACCACTTGCCCTCCACATGGCAGATCAGGAAGCAGCTGCTTGGTTTTAGGACTTTGCATTCGCTAAATCAAAATCAAACCTGAGGCCAAGTTACTCTAAGCCGCGTAAATTTGAAAATGCTGTTTTGGTGTCCCATCCACATCACACTGCAATGCCCCCGTTTTCCAAGTTTATTTTCCAAGATCCCACTGCCATACTGAAATGCCCCAGAATGCTTAAAGTCCCCTACTGAGCATGTGCATGCTTCATACCAGACTATGGCTGAGATAGTGACAATCCTTTGTCAGCGTTTTCAGGAAGCTCCATGTCTGACTGGGGTTTTCATGTTTACACACTTTGGAGCGCGTTTTCAAAAAGCCCAGTTTTTGCAGGTGGAAATTGCCAGCTTAGTGTGGATGGAAGGCAAAAACGAAGAAAAAAAATTGTGTGGATATGACCTGAATAGAAACTTCTGGAGAACAACTTATTTAAGTGCAGGATAGTAAGTTTATTTAATTCTGCTCAAGCAATAAATCAAATGTTTCAATAATAAAGATACAATAAAATAAGGCTAAAAATCATGACTCAGAGAGAGAGAAAGGTTTCCCTGGGTAATCTTTAAAAGTGCACAATGGAAAATTGCTAATGGTTGATTGAAGCGAGGACCCTTTAAACTCAACTTACAAAAAAGATGTGGAACAAGCTTATTTTTCTTTCTGTTGTGTTCTGTCTGGCTTTCGAACTCCTTTGGTTGTCAAGTAGCATGAACGACCCTACAAGAGTCAACCACTGCTTCTCCAAGAGTATGCCAATGAAGTAGAACTGATTAATTTGAAATTGTGGTAAACCATAGATTGTCTTGGAGGTGAGACACATCAGGGCTTCCAATGCATCCAAAGGCTGCTTACAATGACAAAGATGTAATAGTGGAATGTGTGGGGAGGAAATGAAAGAGGAATATAAGAAGCAGGAGGGTAAAATGACTGCAACATCAGTTCCCATGATGCATTACTTTGCGGCATCCCCTGTGGCACAGCTGTTTATTATCTGTCAGGGTCACAGCACCATCTAACTGTTGGAAAGCAAGCAACACTAACTAGCCCACCTGTACTCACACATATTTGCATTAGAGAAGTGTAGCTAAGTACCCCGTGTACCAACTCACACATATAGACAGAGAGGAAAGCAATGCAAACTGCTTCAGCCTAAATTAAAGTACACATAAGATCAAGCAGTGGTAACTACCCCTGTCTCAGTCACACATACGCATAAGGGGAAGCATTAATTATTTATTGTCTCTGCCGTACAAATAAACACATACTGTTGGTGTAATCAATACTAAGTAGCCCTCTGTATACACTCAAGCATCGGAGCCATTTCCTGATCTACATACAAAGAAAAATATTCACTCGTCGCTAGATTTTAATTAGAGTCAGGGAGCAATGCCATGTCCACTCTTGCATGTTTTATTCTGTGTGTGCACCCACTGTGTAGGGATGGAGGGCTATGGAAGCTGAGAGGAAATGAGATTACCTCTGAGCAGGTGTAAACAAGCCCCAGGCACAGCCTTAAGAGCACCATTTCCAATCTAGGAAGCAACTCTCACAGAGCCTCTGGGCAGGAGGACCTATAGGGATTATGCCTAGTCTGATTAACATGAAAAGACGAGAGGTGCATATCTATGGCATGCAGATCTACAAACCCTTGGCCTCTCTCATTTCACTATCCCACTTCTGCTGGCTTCCGTCGAGGCTCAAGGGAATGGAGAGGAAAGAGATGGTAGATGAGGAGCCCATGGACATTCATCTTTTTTACAGCAGCTGTGTTGGTTGTCTGCATGCAGCCCTTTTTCAGCCAGGATATCAGATTTCATTATGCAGTGCTACAGCCGGGTGGTAGCCACAGATTTAATCGAGTATCTAATCATACTTTTGCCACTAATCACAAATGGCAACACCCTTAGATCAATATGCATTTCACAAATGCAGAACTTTTCAGGCTATAACTGAGACCACCCCTATTCTTTTACATCAGTTGTAATCTGTGATGTATAATTTATAAAGCCACCATAAATCCGCTTTGGAGCCCCAATTGGTTTAATTAGCTCATTAATTAAAGGCAGGATGATTGAGAGAATGCCAGTAATGTTAGCTTCTGTTCTGCAGTGCTAGCACATGATTTTAGGTCACTCATAAATCACTTTTCATTTAGATACAAGATAAAGATATCAAAGGGTGCAGCACAGGCCAACCCACAGCAATATCTGGCTAACATGTGATTGATGAGTTTAGATGGAAACAAAAATCTGGAGGAGGAGAGGGAGTTGAAGCAGTGGGAGTCAGAAGGGGTGACTTTTAACTTTGTCATATAGGAATGGCATCTGACAAGGGTAAGGAATGATAGCTATGTGGGAGCTTTCTGAGTTTACCTCTAGAAATTAATAAAGTATCTATCTATCTATCTATCTATCTATCTATCTACCTGTCGATCTTATCTTGTGTCTGTCTGTCTCAAGCAAAGTTGGGGCTGCTCATGGGAATGTTTCTTAATCACATCGGCGACATGGTTAACTAGACAATGAGCATGATTGATATCAGGATGTTACGAATTAGTAGGGAAGCAGATGAAAGTGAGGGCCCACTGCCTATAGTGTCACTGTAGAGAACAGAGGACAATTGATAATGTTTCAGTGATGAATGATAGTTCCAGCACACCTGCGGCCTCTGTTAAAGAACAAGGAGAGGGCTGTTGATCTAAATCATTAATAGCTTTCACTGATGGGTCATGCCGAGGTCCTATAGGTAAGAGGAACGAGTTCCTAATACAGAGCACATTTTATATTAAAGTGGTCACTGCACCAAGGTGGGAGCAGGTGTGAGGCTCGCTTCACTGCTTTGACCACTGTAATACTGACTGTTACAGACACCGTACTTAGAGGACAAGGTGAGGAAACCTGTTCTGTGGCTACAAGTATGGCATCTCTAAGGAACACACTTCACACAAAAGGATAAGGACAGGTAGAGGGCATTTACTGGGGCTCATACGTGGGTTACATGAAAGTCTGAATGGTTCATTAGCGTCCTGTTCCCTTTGGATCCATGAAAAAGGGGGAAAAAATGTTTGAAGGTGAAACCAAAATGTAAAGGCACCTGTTATAAAGCTTTTTAGCTTGTGACCCCTATAAATAAACCAGCACCGCCTACAGTCTCTAGATACAGGTAGTCACCTACAGAACGGTGAGCTGTGAGCCTGTATTTTCACAAACATAAAGGGGATAGATGGATATATATATGCACAGACAAACGGATAAACAGATTGAATGATGATGCACAAATGTCACATGTGACATTGTCTTGTTGTCTGTAGTGGAAAGTGGCTCTAATTGAAGGCATGATGGTAAGAGGAGCACAATACTGTACTCTAAAGGCTGAACAAGTACTACATTGGCATTTCTCTGGCCCTGCTCCCGCGCTCTTTTGCTCTTTCTAGTTGAGCTCTCATTATTTATGATGTACATACAGCGGGCTGTTTGCACATGCTGCCACTGTCCTGCACCAATAGACTTATCCTTATTAGATTAATCCCGTTGCCTGCAATTACCACAGTCACCATGTAATATCGACTAACTATCATTTATCTATTGTCACCACTGATTTTATTTTTCAATGTGATATTGACAAGTCCTCTATTCTGAGTAATAACAAAATGCCACTGGCATTTCCCCCATTATCTCAGCTTTATCCAAATTCAATTTCTCCAGTTAATACTTTTTTTATTTGCTTAATAGTGCTTCCATGAGGGGTACAAAAAACATTTTAAGTACCTCAAGCAGACTCTTTTAAAGGCAATATCTCTCACTCTCTTCAATACTGCTCCTGACTAACTGTGAATAGTGTTGCAGAGCTTCCACACAATACAAAATAAATAAATGAAATAAATAAAAATAACAAAAAGGCATAGTCTTTGGGAATTTTTTTATTCTTTGAAAAAACTTCATTGTCTCTGAGGAGTACGAAGAATCTTTTCTTATTGATGCACACTATCACTAAATGTGTTGCGCAAAAGCTATAGTACACTACAGGGTGTTCTTTTCTGTGATTATGGGTGTTTAGATGGTGTCTGTGTTTTCACAATGTCTTTGAATACCCTGCTTCATACACATTACACTCATTATCACAGTGCACAATCTCAGGAATCATAAGTAGTAAGGATTTTTGTCTATGTACCTATTTAACTTTATATTTTACACATTCACGTAAGGCTATCACCCAGGTCAGATTGCAGAGACCATATTTAAACTGTTTTTACATTTCACATTAAGTATTTGTCCTCTCTCTCTCTCTCTCTCTCTCTCTCTCTGTCAAACATGTGCACAAACACACAAGGAAAAGTACATAAGACAAAGAGATTAATTAATGTTATGTTGACATTCGAGTGCATCAGGTATGCAATACGTAATTATTAATTACAGCCAAACACTGTCACCATATGCAAGCAACACCCACACAAAAACACTGACATCACTCCTCTGTGACACTACATGATGTAACCAGGTGACAGCAAGTAGAAAGATGAAGATATTTGTAAATCTGAAATGATCTCCTATAGTCACAGTTTCAAAGCTTGTCTTGAGACCTGACAATAAACTGCAGTTTGCTTGGCACGACATGCAAAAACCAATATTAAAATGCATGCACTACAACAGCAGCCAACAGATTCAATTCATTTCATGTCCACAGTACGATGTTTTTGCTATAATGCCACAGTCTGAACCCACAGAATGGCCTCGCAGGGAAAAATGCTATACTTTCACACACAGCAGCCAGGGCAGCCAGACATGAACAATAAGATGTTTGACCATGTGTAAATATGAAATTGGTCCTTATAACATTTTGCCAGTAGACACCCTGTGAGACACAGAATTCAAATGTTAGTATTAGCATAATAGTGCGGGTAAGTCTGACTGGGAGAAGATGCAGTAAAGCTGTGATGATAGCCTTCAGCTCTGGGAACCCAACACTGGTTTAGTCTGGAACAAACAAACAAATAACTAACTAACTAAATAAAAGAATAAATAAACATATTTTACATTTATGTCCCTTCATTATCAAAATTTAAGTTCACTCTTTGGTTGTTTGGTGCACCGACTGATCAGTCAGACTATTCATCTATAAAACTGCCCGTGCATCAGGGATATTCATCTCTCAGCGACTGTAAGTCATCATCATGTTCCTGCATTATCGAATGGATTGCTGAACACAACCTAGAAGTAAAGAGTGGCTTATCTACCAGCATATTCCTGATTGTAAATGCTGTGTATGTCATGTAATGGTGATTATCTCTGCAGATGAGCAAATTGATGCAATTGTGTTGTAATGTTTACTCACTGTTTGGTAAAAGTATCAGTGCAATGACAGGTTGAAAATACTGCGCCTGTGCATTTCAAGGACATATGGACTTTCTTCACTCCACAGAACTAAGCTTTTGCTTATATGTAGGATGTTTACTTAATTAGGTGTCATTTAACTCCTTGAACACTAGGACTGAGATAGGACTTACATTTACTAACTGTACTCCACTTGCATGTGGTTTGTAAGTTTTTAGCCTGTTTTTTGTGTCAAGAAGCCTGTGAAACGCTATAGAGTTTAAAGGCTGTAATAAATTATTTTTTTGCACTACATAGTGATTTCCCGTTCATGTTTTTGAGCTCTGTACTGTTGCCTTTTTTTCCCACTATTTTGGATGTTACTTGAACCCCTGCTTGTTGACAGATTACACTGAGAGAGATTAAGTTTTTGAATCACTGCAACCACAAGAGGTTCTTCATGACAACTAGCAGTACAGACGTGGTCTATTTGGCTGAATGATCACAAGTGTTTACGTTGGGGCGGCCGATTATAATGGTATTTTACTGTGGGTTATGTATCAGTCATGTCACATATCCTCATTTCCTCAAGTGACAATCAACGTTCACAAAAAACAACTACCCAAACACACCTTAGCTTAATTTTTTTTCCTTAAATGGCCAAAGGAGACCTTTCTGATGAGATTAGATATGATAACTCACTTGCATTAGGAAGGTTTAAGGTGAAAAACAGAAGTATCAAAAACTGGTGTTAAAAACATATATTTTAAGATGCAGAGAAAATGTGAATCCCAACAACTGTGCAAGACCGAAACTATCAGCATCAGATAGACAGTACTTAAAGCTTTGATCTTTGACAGATTGGTAAAGATAAAGCTCCTCTCTTGCTTCAGGTGTAAAAAAAAAAAAATGCACAGGTGTTTAGTGTCGATCCTTCCACTGTAAGAAGACAACTCAACACTCTGAAAGGATGTATAGCTGTCAAAAGACCACAACTGAAAAAGGGAAATACAGAAACAATATTTACACTGTAACTGGACACCTGAGAAGTTTTGACTGAGTTTTGACTAAGAAGTTTAAATTTGAGATTTGCAGATGTAACAAAAGGGCAGTACGTATGCCACTGAAGCAATAAAAGAGAGAAGGATGTGTGGAGTCATGGTGGAGGATCTGTGTGAGTTTGCCTCTTTTTTTATATAACTTATCAAACTTTGCTAACAAAGAAGTTTGTATTCTCTGAATGAAGAGCCAAGGTTTCAACTAAGCTGAATTTATGTGAGATTGAGACTGAACTTTGGAGTTGTTGTTACGAGATGCATGGAAAATACATCTGCAGATTTATTTGAAAAACTTAAATGAAGTCTACTTGCAAGAATGGAAGCTCTAACAAAGGCAAAGGCTGGACATGGTAAATACTGAATAAAAAAATGATAAATCTAGTTGTGGAGGCTTTTGTGTTTTGCTGTTTTGACAATTTACGGGAAATGTCGAGGGCATAATTGGATGCTGTTGATGCTGCTGCTGAATCCCCAAAGTTGTGTTCATGTTAAAACTTCTTGGTTCTTTTAAAGATGGGAGTGCCTTATATACACAAACATTTCTGGGCCCTTTGATGACCCAAACACAAGCAAAAACACAGGACTTTCACATGGGACCCCCGTGTTCAGGTCCTGAGTGAAGGGAGACTGTTTTGTAGTGTTTTGTACAACAGTGGGCACGATCAGTGACAGCGAGAAGTCAATCCCCCTATCGCTCCCTCTTACTCCCAACCATACAGTACACATGCAAGCTGAAAAACGATCTTGAGTTTGAAAAGAATAAAAAAATGGATCAAGGTTTGTATAGAAAGAAAGCAAGGACAGAAAAAGGGGCAATATTAAGTGTGGTAGCTACTGTTCACTAGCTAGCTATCAAAATGTCTTTCCAAAATGTCTTTCCAAAAAAGTCACCTTATCGTTGTTTTGTATTAGTGTACCCTTATCAGAGTATTTTCCAAACTACAGTACTACTTTATGAATAAAATGGACGTGGATGGTCACAGAACACACTAAGAATAGATACACTCAGTGAAAATCAGATTCAGAATCAGAATACTTGATTGATCCCCGTGGGGAAATTGAGTAAGTTGCAGTTGCTCCCAAATGATATAAATTAACCCACTCAATAGCAAAACTCGTGCTTTAAACATGTTTGTGAGTAAGCCTGCATATTTTAATTTGCATCTAGAGGTTTAAAGGCTTAAGATATGCATTTTAGCTATGGCAAATATTTTTCTGGGACTTGGCTATATTTGGCAGCAGATAACGTGTCACAAAGTGTATTCAGTGGATTACTGTAAGCAAGTAAGTGAGTTCATTCATTCAGTTGCAGAGCCAGATCTTTTCTCCCTGTTTAAATGCAGAAGTATTTAAAGCTACAATAATCGATTTCTGTCCACTAGGGTCAAGACACAACAAACTTGTAAATAAACTCAAAGCCAAAAAGTGTTTCTTTTTTCTTCTTCTTGCCATACATGCCATACATTATTATTAGATTTAGGTCAGCCAGCTTCTTGCTTAGAAGCAGCACTGAATGGTCTAGAATATATTTCAAATGAATGCATGGATATTCTTTGCTCGGTCTTTGTGCTACCATCTAAATGGAATTCACTCTAACCAAGGTTTATAGATTTTTTTCTCCAAGTTTGAAGAATCAAGACAGACAGATTTAATGGTCCACACATCGTGGTTCTTAACCCCTGAAGCAGCCCAGGTTTGCTTGATGTGTGAGACCGAAATTGCGTATGACGCGCGTCACGAATTCAAAAGTGCTCAAGTGGGCTGAGAAAGGCGCTCG
>OMLF01050071.1:0-13225 GCA_900302615.1 Holocentrus rufus
TATTTTTGTGTATAAGCAGGCAATGTATCTGTGAGTCAGGCCAGCAATGAAACCTAAGTTGATTCAAGCATCAAATATTGTGCTTACTCCACATTTCTTTAAAATCTAACCCGTTCTTTAGTGACCCTCTACAGTTTTGCATAGTGCAGCTTTAAGTTGTTTACACAGTATATCACTTTTATACATTCAGCGTACCACTTGCATGTGATAATTGTGTTGCCTTCAATACATAAAATACATTTTCTCAACCATACTGTAAGCGAAGGGCCTCCTTCATCACAGCTATAATATAGAGAAAGGTCATATTTATTGTAAATAATACCTTGCAAGAAGGGCACACTCAGTAGTCAGTCCTGTCATGGCCTCCATATAATTCATCTAAAATGTGTAAAGTTTCAAGGCATGGCAATCCTTTAATATTACAGTCACAGACATTTAATATAATCTTCTAGCTAATATTTAAATGGTTATCATAAGGCTGTTTTAAGCTTCAGTACATTCAAATTTGAATAATTGATTGTCATGGAGTGAAAAGCAACAAATACGATGATCAGCCAGATATATATGGTAAAGAAAGGCACAAACTTGTACAAACAACATGGGTTTACACATTCTACATACAGTCACATATACTGTTTGTTGTTTAAACCTCAGCAGTTCCTTCAAACCTCTTTTTAAGTTTGTACAATAACTGCAGCATTAAGTTCATGGTTTGACTTCATTTTATCTTTACTTGCAAACAAGACCAGTCTGATTGATGTTTTTTTAATGGCTGAGCTGACTGGAGACAGTCCATCCTGCGTTGTAATACTGAGTTTACTTCAAATAGCACAAATTTATATTCAGTGTTTTATGTTATAAGTAACTTATCTCCAATGAGGTACTCTGGTCCAAGGCTTCCTCTGGCAGGGTTTTGATGCTCCCATTTTTGGCTCCTTTCATAAGTGATGACACAGCCAGTGTCGGGCCATTGCCTGGATCTTTCCCATTGGTGTCCCGGGCTTTGGCTTTCTTTTCTGGGGATGACAGCTCTGTTGCCCCTTGAGTTGCTAAGAAGAGGGTCTGGGAGCTCTGCGGCTGTAAGCTGCCATTGCCATTCTGGGAAATTCTGTAGATCTCGGTCATTTCTGAGATGTCTTCCTCTTCGTCCTCCTCTTCATTCCGGATTGCCCTTCGGAGGCTCTCCCGAGGCATAAGGACCCTTCTCCCCTCCGCCTGCTGCTGGCGCTCCATGGGCTCATGGTTCTCCACTTTCCTTGAGGAGCGGCAGAGGGCCTTACGGAAACCCCTCTTGAAGTTGTCTGACAAGAAACCATAGACGATGGGGTTGGCACAACTGTTAGCATAGCTAAGCACTACAACAAAGTAGTAAAGGCCTTCACAACCACTGGGCAGGGATACCAGCAAGTTCAAAATGTTGAGGGCATAGAAGGGCAGCCAGCAGAAGACAAACACGGCCACCACAATCACCACCATGCGTGTTACTTTCCGCTCCGACTTCCTGCGCTTGGTTGAGGTGGCATGGACCTTTTTACCGGAGCTTCGAATCTTGAAGACAATGAGCAGGTAGCAGAGGCAGATGATAAGGAGCGGGCAGAAGAATCCCACTGTGGAGGTGTAGATGATGAAAGCCGCCTGCCAGATTTCAGTCGGACTCGGCCAGGCGATGTTGCAGGTGCCACCTGGCTTCTTGATGTTGGCAAAGATCACCACAGGCAGGACAACAAGGAACGACAGGGCCCACACTGTGCCGTTCACCACTTTGGCCACCTGAGGACGCCGCCACTTGGAGGAGCGAATGGGGTGGACCACGGCCAGGTAGCGGTCAATACTCATCACCGTCAGACAGAAGATGCTGGTGAACTGGTTGATGGAGTCAACAGTCATGACCAGGCGGCACATGAAGGAGCCAAAGGGCCACGACTGAAGGGTGTTCTGGACAGCCAGGAAAGGTAGGCCGAACATGAACAGCTCATCTGCTATGGCCAGGTTAAGGATGTAGATGTTAGTCACAGACTCTGTCTTGGAGTAATGCAGTACAATGTGAATGACTAACGTGTTTCCACCCAGGCCAATGATACAGACAATTATGTATATGAGTGGGAAGAGAACCCCCGCTACGCCGGGACCGGAGGGTACCTCTGGGCTCGTGCCATTGGTGGAGTTGGTGTAGTTGAACAGAGTCTCGTTGAAAATGGTGTTATTGAACATGAGCAGAAACAGGGGAAGGCCAGAGGAGGGGCTGGCAAAGCTGCTGTTCTCCCACATCTCATCAGTCATCTCCAGGACGGGGACTGAGAAGACGCCCATGGATGTGCCCTTTCTGATTTCCTCTGTGTCCTTCTGTTGTCTCAGCTCCCACCCATCTGTCCTGTGGGGGGGGAAACAAGTTGTCAAACTGAGTAGTTAACTGATAGCTTTCTGTTACCCAATTACCACATAGACTGAATGGTAAAAGAGACAAGGAGAGAAGAGAGAAAGAAGCAGCACAAAGACATGGGAAGGTTTTTCATATATGTGCAAAAGAAAGAATTGCAATAGACTGACAAGTGTTTATCTAATTTCCTGACAAAATAAAAAGGCTGAGTGTTGAAGTGCTGCTTCAGTCACAAAATGCTTTAACAAAACACATCTTATTTAAACAAAAGACATACACATTTATGTGCGAACATGTAACAACTATCAGAGGATTTTTTTTGTCTGCTCATTTCTAATTTCATAGGTTAATTGTTAATTTCAAATCCTGGTGTGAGCATTAACACACGTTTAGAGTGAAAAGAGAGTAAGGTAAAACAAAACTAAACATTATACTGAGAGTGGGATATACAAAGGACAAGGAAATCTGATGCATAAATCTGAAATCTGAAGCATAAAATAATGACAAAAAATGATAACCAGATGGTATAGAAGGGAATGTGGGATCATGAGTCAGACAGGAAACAATTAAACCAAGATGAAGATGGATGTTTGGGGATAGATTGATTTGGCCATCGCAGCTATATTTGGCCCTATTGAAACATCAGACAAATTAAACAGAGTATGTTCCCACACATAGGGGCTGCTGAGGCTAATATAATTGACATTTCATTGGCAACCAGGCACTCAGGGTCACATGGACTGAACTAGGAGCACAAAGTGTGCCTTGATATGGGCGAGTGTGTGCATGAGAAGAGAGTCAGCGTGAGGCAGCTCAAAAGCTTTGAAGGCGAGACTACATATGTGGCTATACAGTCTCATGCTTGGTAAACATCCACTGCTGCTGACGTCCCTGGGCCTGGCTACTGGAACAAAGTAACAGCTGGCACCCTCCAGCTCCCATTCACACACAGTAGATTTCATTTTGAATTGAAAAAGAGACAAGAGAATCAGCCTTCATTCAGGTTGTTTTTAACAAGTCCATATAAGCTTTTTATGCAACATTAATGTCAAAAACAAGCCTTTCATTTTGAGGCTTAACTAACAAAAGTATGCAGTGCACGGTGCATTCATCGCGATGATGGCCACAGCAGGGCTTTTGGACAGTGACGAGAGAATTAACCTGATTTGGCTTAGAAGGAATTAGTCATTTTATTGTTTGGTAGACTGGCTGAAGCATCCTTCCTACAGAACCATTCTGCTTTTACAGTGGTGGAGTAGATGCAGTCATCATGTTTTCTTAACTATTTACATGGCTGATAACATATAATATAAAACATATAATAACACTTTTTTTGAACTTTGCATTTACATCACAAATTATAAGCAGATGCACATATAATAATTTTAAGTATTCATTTTTGAAACATAATTGCTTTCAAATTCCGCAGGCAGTACTGCACCTGCCTATCAAAAAACCCTCATGGGCACAGATTCAAATTGAGTGTTAAAAAATAAATGTGTCTGTTTCCTCCCCTGAAATGGGATTTTGTCCATCACATCTGAAATGTTGCTATCAGAAAATCAACAGTGAGAATAGCGCAGATGTGCTCTAAGCTTATTGATAGGGTTCATCAAACAAGTCGACTGAAAGGTTATTGTCACCCCAGTGGAAGCAGCTGTAGAGTCTATTAATAGCATTCATTCTTTTTTTTTGGCCCTCTGGGAGTTCAATTTAAAATTAATTTATAAAAAAAAAGAAAAAAAAAGTGCATTAACAACAAAATGGAAAAAAAGAGAGATGATGTGATATTTAGGTCTTTTTATGAGACATCTGAGATCTCAGTAATTTCTTCATGTCTTGGTTTCAGCACAGTACCATTTCTCATTTTTCAATATCTTCAATTTCTTGTGATTATGGTCATTTGAGACATTAAATTTACCATTTCCAAGCACTATAGAGCCCCAGGAGAAAGGAAAGCCAGAAATAAGTGTCATAAATCAAACAGAACCAAATAAATGGCACACATGACAGAACAGCGAGGGCAAATTTTTCTTCTTTCAGGAAGGTGCCTCTCGCAAATTTAAAAGAGAACACAAAAATAAAGAAATAAAATAAAAAAAAAAAAAATACAGCTCTGTGCAGTAATGTGTAGGGTCCAAGCAAAAGAGAAATAAGCAGACAAAGCAAAATAAGTTATCAAGTTTAATTCTAAATGTTACAAGCAAATGGGCGGACACTTGAGCCTGCATGTTTAAATCTGCTGAGGCACGCCTCCTATCACTGGCAGTAAGGCTAACTTGAACACGACTTGAACGGCCACACATTAGCACTCCAAATAAAATAGACCTCATTTGAATGTGAAATCTCAAATATTGCTTTCATTCTTTCTTCACAATGTCACTTTCCAGCTGGAGTACTAGTAACCGAAGTCCCAAGGTAGTAAATTTAAATTTGAATGTAATTTTTTTTTTTAATAAAAGTATGAAAGTCAGTTTAGTGATATTAAATATGCGTACAGTTGAAATAATGGATGATGTGGATGGATGGACAAATGGTCAGAACATGTTAGAAGAAAAAGAGATGGAGTATGATGAAATAAAATATGTAATTAAGTCTGACCATTTTCAATTTAGTGTGATGCTATTGAAGACAGAAGAGACACTGTCTGGTTACAACCTTCTTAACTCAACTTATAGGCGGCTGATAAACCCATCGCTCCACAGAGCCCAATGCATCTTACTCCACAGTTTATAGACTGCAATGTTTGTGCAGTTTATTGTTCTCTGGTTCTCTCTCTCTTTATATCCAAGGCTATATTTTACCACTAAAGAGGCCTTTAAACCGCAAATATTGGTACAGATAAACAACATCTATTCTGTCTGTCAAGATAAGATGAGATGAACAAAGAAAATTTCTCTTTGACACATCAGTGCTCTTGAAGGAATAATCAGTGCACAATAAAAATGAAACTTAAGTAACATAAATGCTAAATGACTGCATTTATATAGCGTTTATATAGCACAACGTATGCCTCGCATTCACACATTCACACACATTCACACACATGGCGGTGGCTGGCATGCAAGGCGCCAACCTTGCAACATAAAGCAAAGATCCTTTCTACATAGTCTGTACACACAGTTACAATGGTATGTTATATGTAAGACCTAGGCTGGCTGTGTGCCACAAGGAAATGTCACTATGTAGCTATTTGCTGCTGATACAGAGTGGCCTTAAATTGTAAATATATTAGCAAGGTACATTTGACAAGGCAATGTTTCTTTTTCTTCTATTTTGGCCTTTGATCCACATAAGCCTGGCATTTTCCACCCAATAGCACGTCTCTTCAAAAATACTCACCAATGTGTATAAAATTTGAAAACATCAGGTTGGCATTGTAGATGAGGAAGGGCAACATTGAGCTTTTTGAAAACACCATAGGACTGTCATTTGATCCAGGTTGCAGTCCAGGGAATTTTAAGTGTTTTGTGGCATTTCAGTGTGGGCGGCAAACTTTTGAAAAACAGTCTAAAACACTAGTGAAAATGCTAATGTGGTGTGGGGTGGATGGAAGAACACAATGCCACTTTCAAATTTACCCAGCTTAGTGTGGATATGACCTGTGGCATGATATCAAAACTGATGTTGACATGGATTTCCTGGTAGGGCAAACAGTTGGTCTGTGCCAAACAGCTCCATAAACGCATAAACACCATAAAATAGTCTATGAACCAACTATAAAATATGCCATCGCCAACACCGACAAAAACAAAGCCCCGTCTCAATGCAGTGAGCAAAGCAACAATACAACACATACAATATGAAACGTGGCCTATAAAAATCTGCTAAAAAAAAAAAATAATTCTGGATTCAACAGTAAGGCTCACTACTTGAAAGAATGAAAGAAAGAATGTTCCATTGTGGTCTTTGATCAAATTGCATCTACGGCCTTGCTGTTGAAATCTCACAGTCCATTCATTCCCTTCTGTCCCTTGATGTTTTGTGAAAAGGTCGTGATGCTTTACAAGATGGAAAAGCTTCTCTCAGATTCTGTGTATCAGTTTTTGATAGTATTTTGCTATAAAATTTCAGAGTTGTGGCACTTTTTTGTACATATTATAAAACAGATATAAGGTATAAAATAATACGAGAATGATGGACTTCTTATCTAGCTACACGTTGCAGTGAGGAAAAGTTTCTTCAAATATTGGCAGATGTCTTTTGTTTACATCATATGTCCTTCCAGTAAACCCTGAGCATGGGTTCAACAATAGAATTTGAATCTACTCAAGTTTTGTGGGTGCAACATGCAGCATTACATAAACAATGCAATTTTCAAAATATTCCAAAATAAGGCTTTGAGGTAGGTCATGCTCATAAATAGAATTAGACTCCATTTCTATGGAAATTCATTAAACATGTTTACTAGGTCAAAGGTCTGAAGGGAACTAACAGGGTGTTTTGGTGCACAATTTTGAATGTAAACAAAACCAAGTGCATTTACAAGGAAAACTACATTGGATATGGACACATTTAATATCAATGGAAAAGCATATAAATATGATTTCTTAAAGAGTAACTAAGACCCAAGACAAATCGTTGTGAAGCCTGACTCACCACCCAATTGTACACTGAGTGATGACACCTACCAAAGACCAGGCACCCAACTTAGTGCCTCACTTAAAGTACGTTATGCTTCACATAAGGTGAAACCAGATTCAAAACTATGTGCACTATGCACTATGTGCTTGTTTGACAGTTCAGACATTTGTTAACTGAGATTTAAATGCTGACACAGATAAGTCTAAATGTGGGATTTTAATTCTTCACCCCCTTCATGTTCATAAACAGTACACTTTATCAGCATAGCAGAGATTTTGAAGGAAGAAACAGTCATTATTAAAATGTGGAAGTAAGTCAATTCCTCATTATCACCAAAAGCACAGCATCCTGACAAAAAATCACAGCTTTATCAAAGAGAGGAAATTCAGGATCTGCCACCGTAGCTCTATTGCACAACTTCCCCCACTGACTTGAATACATTTTACTCTGTTGCCTGCCTGGTTAATTAGAGTGGTTCTTCATAGTCTACAGCCCCTCCGGTTGTCTAACATGTCATACTGAAGCTGGAGATGTAAATGCAAAATAATTCTGCTGGCATTTACATCTCCATGGCAACATTTTCAAATAAAGTGTTATAAGAAAAAAGTTCAGTGCCAAGTATGCAATCAGAAAGAGGCATACTGTACCATTGGGGGAACAACAACTCTGATCAATGATCCAAATCATCTGAAAGATTGATTCACTGGATATGCTTCGAACTGCTATAATTACCCAGCACTCCAGGCTTTGAGGATTTGATTGCAATGCATAGCTAACAAACCATTTTTTCATATTATTATATTGAATGAGTAGGCCGATTACTGAGAACAAGCATTCAAGTATTTGTTTGGTAATCACAATCAGCATTCAAAGTCTGTAAAATGGCTTTTGGGCCAGGCTTAAATAAATATTGGTATCAGCATACTGATAGCTGGAACCCTAGCTCCATGCCAATCTATGCGTCTCAAAACTGCTCTGTTTCCCAGAAATCCTATTCATCAAGCCCTGAGTCTAATCCTCTCATCCTGAACACCCTTAAGGCTGTCTAATATCCACACAGTATTTGTCATATCTCATTCTACCTCATTAATCTTCCCCTTCATTCTGAGCAGCCTGGGACCTGTTAGGCCTTTCAAGGCTCTCTCTCCCTGAGGGGAAATCTATTCAATTTGCAAATTGGGGTTCTGAACTGCTGACGGTGTCACATGGGAGCGAGACATCCTGCGATCAAAATGTCTCTTCATCTGTCTTGTTTTCCTAAAATGACACACGGGGAGGGAGCATTTCTCCAGAGAGCAATCTGCACAGTGGATGCCAAGTTTAAAGCTGACCACACAGAGAGAATTTGTGGATGACGAAGCCTTAATACTTTAAACTTATCTTAAGTTTTCTTGTTATCAGTGATCAATGCCTTTCCACCACAGCAGAGATCAATGCTGGATCCACTGACTGTAGTTGTGGCACAAAGTGAGGCTGTGATTGGCAGCAGATGATCTAATTCTTGGCATTCTCACTAATGGCAGAATACTTCATATCGGCAACATCCAAAAAAGTAGGTCGTCCATGCTAAAATTACATCTTTCAACCTTTCAGTGCCAGTTTGATGCTTTTGATTGGATGATAAGAGAGGACTGGTCTCTTGTGCCAAATCAGCCAGTGTTAGACGCACTGAGAGCCAAATCTGCAATTTCAGTGTAATGACCCCTCTTAACCCACATTTTCACTTTGTTTACACATAGATCAAATGGATTGAGTATGTTTGGATTTTTAAAAAATACAGTTTAAAGTGTCTTGCCTCAGCATTTAAAAAAATAAAAACGGACAGAATCTGACAGTCAAACCAGGCATTAATTGTAAATATATTGTTTGAAACTGTAAATGATTTATCTGCAAATATTAATGTAAAGCAGGTCAGTAGTTGGAGTCACAATGGGCTGATGAAGTATTTTCCAAAATATGTTGTCTGATAAACTAAGATAACTGATTCTTATAAATGATTCTATTTTGTACCCAAGGATAACATCTGACTTAAATAACAAATCATTTTGTCAAATTAGTTGTCACTTTTTTCTTTTCCGATATCGCATTTTATTGTGGAATGAAATCCTCCATATCCTCCAAACTGGACTCTATCTCTCACCATATCTAGAAATCAAACTAAATATGAGTGGGAAGTGAAGGCTGCGGCGTTTTGACCAGAAATGCTTTGAGCTCAGGTGGAACAAACCCACAGCTATCAGGGCGACTGAAGGTGAAAGCAGCCTTATCAGGAACCTGGGGCGTGACCATTTTCTGGAAGTGGCCGACAAAGAAATAATCAAAACTGAGATAGAAGTAAGTTTTCCACAGTGAGGTGTAATGTTACATATGATAATGATTCAATATTGCCACCATGATCCTTGACACCCTTTAAAACCATTTTGAAACACATTTTGTTGCTCGCACATGGCTTCCGTAATATCATATTTTCAGATTTTTTCTATGATAATTTATTAATGAACACATATATGACTTATCAGTGGGTATAGTCAGAAGGTATAGTTATCTGAATGTATTTAGAAAAACAATTAATCTTATACCCGAGCTGCAAGACCGGACAAATGACATCAGAAAGGACTCGTGTTTTTAATTAAAATGTCAATTTTCTATGGAAGCCAATCTAATCTTATCTTTGAGCTTCATAAATACTGTTTTTATCTGTTTTAACTCACTTGAATGAAAATGGATGGCTAGGATGTAAACAAAATGTTAATGACTGAATAGCAACGTCTTCATGTCATTGGCTTGTCCGTGTGTTTCCAAGGATTTCAGTTATCTCTGCCAGACTTCATTTTAGGGTGGATTTAATCATTATGTTTGATGTTCAATTTGATATAGGCTAATAGTGAAAGGGGAATATGACTGGGAACACAACTACAGAAAATGCATATGTAACAGTGCTGAGTCTAGCCTTGATCTATGTAGGTTTACAGTGTGGTTTTACTTTTCTTCTCCCCATTTGTTAAACTAAACGCTCTCCGTGGGAGATTCAGGGACTCTTTAAAGAGAAAAACCATGGCCAAGGTGAGGGAATGTATCTCACACAGGGCTGTGGTTCAGTGCAGCTCGTTGCAGGAGCGCAAATGCCAAGATCTTAGTTGTCAAGCGCGGCTGCATCGTTGGGCTCGGCACCCATCACAAAGGTCAGAGTGGCAGAGCTCACTTGAAAGGTTTATCACGTTTCACAGAGGAGCCTTGTCACTCAGGCGCAGTGAGAAACCCTGCCATTTGTTCTTTGTTCGCTGTGGAGCCATCAGATGAATTCCAATACAGCTTCACAAAATTTTGTAAAAAAAACATCTGAAACACAGATTACGTGATATGAAACCAAATTATGTTCAGGTCATGTTTATCCATCACAATTAGATTAACTGACAATAGCATAAACAGGCCCTGTGCCATTTTCACCAGAAGAAGTGAGCTGACAGTTAAATAAAATGACTTGCAGAAGACCACAGCACAGCTTGCACTAATTTATGTTTCTTATAACTTATAACAACTTCTCTCTTTCACAATGTGGGGTAATGTACAGTATGGAGTAATGAGTGGATATTGACCTTCTTTTCTAGGGGTGAACAATAAATTGATAATGCATCGCGATACTTCCTCTTGTGATACATTATCGATATACTTGTCCCAATCCCAAACTTGTGTCGATATTTTTATTTAATGTACTGGCACTCTGTTGCCAGTACATTAATACATTAATGCAATTTTAATGCAGTTGTGAATAATATGAAAATATTACTATAATTATACAAATATGAGTATATATAATCAATTCATTTCATATACAGCCTTATAATAATCATATAAATAATTTCACCATGAAACAAACATGTCGGTGTGCATATTAAAACTGAAAAACAGGATTGTTAGTATTTACTGAAAAAATATTTAGCTTTTTACAGGGTATTTTTTCTTCAGTTACAGACATGATGATGTATCATAGGTGATTATCTTCCCATATATCGCATATCCCAATCGCCTATATTGTGATGCCATCGTTATCATGGGTAAAATATTGTGATAGTATCGTATTGCAGGTTACCCAGTGATTTCCACATATTTTAATTTCCTATATCTGCTTCAATCAAAAATACAGGCGGGTAGGTAGAGGCGTAAGTTACTGGAGTCATATGCATCTGTTGTGAAGCAGAAAGGGTCTAGTGGTCACTGTCCATGATATAAGGGATCATGCTATATTATTATTATTATTATTATTATCATATCATCAGGCTATATTTTGAGCCATTGTTCAAATTATTCTGGACTCATTCAGTGACTAAGTACAAAGAGGCCTCAGCAGTGAGAACCAAGGTCAGGATCATGGCTAAGGACATTGCTGGGGTTGTTTGAATAGCATATTTGCTCAGCTTTCTTTTGTTTTTTTCCCCTCTTGACAGCTGAGAGTGAATGTTCACCAGTGTGAAAGGCATTTAACTTCGCCGACTCTGGCTGAGGCAGACATGCTTGGAAGAGAATGGATAATGGCATCGTGTTTTTGCATCACATTTGATTTATATGAAGATTATTCATGTAATTATTAAACGAGCTGTTCCCTGTCAAATTCTGAAGATGACGCCCTGAGTAGCCTTCATGTTAATTTGAATATACTCATAATGGTAAAAGCTATATTCCATCAGCTTGGATAAACACTGTCAGACCGAGGGTTAGACCAACTAATGAGGCCAATACTGGCCTTTTATTGAACACAGGATATCAGTCAGTGTCCTCCACTTCCAATATGATGGAGGCCCCACTGACCACAGCTAAATGAAAACTGTAAAAGCCCTTAAGAAAACTGATTTCTGTATAAATATTTATTCCTTCAAAGGAATATGGAATTTTGTTAAAACACTGGCCTGTACATGTTACTTTTCGTAGTTCACTCGTTAATTAACATCAGTTGCTTCTGTGGTTGCATTTTGAATGTTGATGATTACCCTTTCAGTCGTCTCCCCATTCACTCCAATGTGTTTCGCAAATTAAAGCTCAAAAATGAACTTCAGTATAAAACAAGAAGAAGGTTAAAGTGCATTTTAAAAGCTTATAAAAAAAAGGTTTGTGCTTGTTTCCCAAACAAACATCAACCTTGGGGTTTTACTGATGTTGGGTCTATTTTCTCAGCGTAACAATACCCGGTTCATGTGGTATTGGGTTTATAAGTTTCAACATGGCTGTAGACAACACAGAATTTTGATCTGATAATGCCTTAGTGGGGCACAACTATAATTTGAAAACGTAAAGTCAACTTTGATACATGTGATTTACACTCCTCTGTGGTTGTTTTTTGCTCTTAACCAGTGAAAAACGCATGCTTGTTGGCTAAAGCTAGCATTGTTGACAGTAGCTCAAGAACTATCTACACCTAACTTTGCAAACCCAGAACAGCATGGGAGCTTAACAACCACCCCATGAATCCAGTGAGGATGTGCACAGCATTACACTCTTCTTCTTCTTCTTCTTCTTCTTCTTCTTCTAACCCGCTCTTCTTCAGAGTCTCTATTGACTGTATTTTGTGCTAAATACCTTCTAGCGAGGTATCTGGCTTGCTTTGTTTACATTCTCAGAGCAATGCAGTTTGGACCAATAGGATTGTGCCTTACTGGCAGAAAATACATTGCCTGTGTGGAACTCACTTCCTGTCCTTTGTAGTGCCTAAATGGAACAGAACCTTAATTAATATGATTAGAAACACCTGTGTTTACCCACTATTTCCTGTCACAGTGGCAGCTGTGAAAAAGGTTTATTATGGGGCTAAAATTAGACATGTTTAAACAAACAAACTTGCAACTTCTTTTATGATAGCTGTGATAGCTTAAACTGTATTTCAACCTTCATGTTTTGCTTGTGAATTTTGTGAAACTCACTGCACTGAATGGGGAGATGACTGAACCCGAAATCATTCAAAATGTGACCACAGAGACAACTGATGTGTGTCTGACTTTCTATGGCTTTATGTCACAAAACTTAACACATACAGAACGATGTTTTAACAAACTTTCATGTTCCATATGCTTTCTTTGTAAATTAATTCTTGTGTTCCAGAGGGGAAAGTTTTAGTGTTACATCTTAGTCTCCATGCTGTTTTAGAGGCTTTTGCACCCTGACAAGAAGAAAATTCTGGCAGAAACATGTAATTTTTTTGGCATAAAAAAAAAAGAAAAAAAATGAATGATCTCTCTCAGTAGCTTCAGTACAATCATATCAATGTTGGTACTG
>OMLF01050073.1:21553-55637 GCA_900302615.1 Holocentrus rufus
TTTGGTCCATGTTCGGACACCATCCGCCGTGACACTCTGCAAACCTTATCATCATTCAGCACTGACACTGACATCATATTGACATTTCATTGACCTTACAGAGAGGGAAAGCGCTCTCTCCCTCTCTGCCAAAACTGTGGGGAGCAGACTGAGACTGATTGCAAAGTGAGAGGACTGCACTGCTCAGAGAGTTTAACTGCTTTTAACCGATATGATAATGTCTTGTACTCACAGTGTTTGTGACTCATATTTTTAATCCAGGTTTAATCGGGTGTCACCAGACAATATCAGCATCAACTATTCACACAAACATTGCACTGGCATTTCTATAGACCATCCTGCATGTCAAGGTTGAAGCAAGAAGACTGGAAAGTAAAGTAAAGCAACTGCATCAGCATATTCTGTCCCTTCTTATCACTGAAGTTTCCCCTTGGAATCAAGCAGGAATAACAGCTGATTACCACTTTCGTATCCGTCTCTCTCCCTACATGACTTCCTAACTTGCTTTACTTTTTACTCTCTGCACTTACCTGTCTAGAATTTCAGTCTTGTACAGGAATCTGCTGTACTCATCCAGCAAGGACGCGTGTGTCTGTAGAATAATGATGTTGTAAACCACCACTGCTGTCAACATGATTATCATCTTCAGCTCATAGTTGATCCTCAGGAACACCGAGCAAGAGATCAGGCCAAGGATACAACTGTAAATGAAATACTGTGATAGATAGATAGATAGATAGATAAACAGATAGATAGATAGATAGATAGATAGAAAGAAAGATAGATTGATAGATAGACAGACAGACAGACAAATACTCAGACGGACAGACAGAAAAGGGAAAATAATAGGGACACATGGTCAAAGGCAGTATATTTATTATTCCCTATCTATCAGATTTAAAAAATCTATACATATATTTAAAATAATTATTTGGCCTTTCATTTTTGTCTCTGCAAGAACAGTCCTTGGCAAACAAATTAATGAATTTCACATAATGCAGAGTATATATACAAGAGCTTCACTTACAGGTAGGTAGAAATTGTTTTTGTCGATGAAAGTGACTGGTTGTCCGTTAGGGTAAAACACAGACTCATTGGATGAATTGTAAACAGGAACCGGAAGTGACACGTTGTCCTCCAAGAAGAACTACAGCAATCAATAAACAGAGCAAAACACACTATCAACAGAGATAAAGGGGTTGTTTGGGGACACGCAAAAGGAACCTTTTCATTTAAATGCAACACAAAAGACAAAATCATGAAATTCACACATGAATTGCAAATACACTCCCTCTGTATGCACGCCTTTCACTTCAGCATATGTGAAAGTACAACACAGTCTACGTTTTAACAGCAGTAGGCAAACAATCTTGTTAGATAACAGGTCAATAGTGACAACGATTCAATAGCTGTCCTTTAAAGCTAACCTGCAAGACGAGGATGGCTGCCCCAGTGAGCAGAGCCAAGTTAATTCGGTTCATCCGCCCTGAGCGACTGACCTGCGACGTGCGCAAAACAAGATTATAATCTCTGGAATCGATTTGTGTGAACGTCTAAATCGGGGTCTCGACACTATGCTTTGTCACGTGCTTTATCACCCAACCTCCCAACACACACACACACACCCCTCTGGATACAATTCTACCTTTATCCAAGCCTCTTCTTTTGCCTTTCTCTCTCAACACAAGGAAACCTAAATCAGCTCAATCTGACAGACACTGCTGAACGGCAACAGAACAGTGGAAGTGTCATTAATTCCCTCTTTAAATGTGGTTTGTTCATTCTTATCAGCTGCATATTATGGGGGGGAACTACAATCTTTCACTTTTTTTTTTTTTTTAAATAAAGGACAAATATGCTCTCTGCAAATCCATATTTGTGGAAATTTATTTTTTGCTAGTTTTCAAAATCGCATTGCATGGTAAAATTAAAAATTTCTTTGAGCCATGAAAAACAAAAGAAATTGAAAGTATAAATGTTACACATTAAAATGCTGCTGCAACAAACACAACTCCCCAGTCACTCTCTTCTGGCTGAAGCTAATCCCGTGAGCAATACAACACTGACAAACCATGTGCGTCATGAATAACTGCCGCGTATCTGCGCAAAAAAGCACAGATGTGTGAGACTTTGATGCCGAAACGCTGGCAGCTTATTAGAAAATAGACTTTACGGATGAGTGTGCATCTAATAGACCACTTAAAGCCACTTCAAAATGCTGCTCATTTCTGCAATTACACTGTAATTAGACTGTAACACACTATGATATGGTAAACTATGGGTTGCTATGAAAAAAACTGTGGAAACAGTAACACTGATTTTGCTGTTTAGCCTCATTGTTTAAGTAAAGTCAACAACGTTAGAAGGAAATGTCAGTTCAAGTCTATATTAGGTGTAAGTCCACTGGGAGCTGCAGAAACAATGTTTGTTGATTTCTGTGACACTTTAATTACACTGCAGTTACAAAGAAAGGAAGCTGCCTTCTAAGAGGCAGACAGTACTCTATTCTCAGTCAAGACTCATTAGCAGCACCCCTCCCTTTCTTTAGTAGCTACACACAAAAGCTTACCATGTTGAAGACTGCCATAACGAGTATTAGAGCTGTGGTTGTCATGGTGAGAGTAATGCGGGGCCACGGCTTGTTGGCGATGATGCCTGATGACCTCAGCAGCCACATCCAAGACGTGGAGGTGCTTTTACTGCAGTGCTGAGGACACGGACACACACACGGACACACACACACATGCATGCACCAGCAGAGAAACAGAAAAATGCATGAGCATAATTACAGGAGTGAGACTCAAGCATAAACATAATAAAGGTCATAGACATTCAAATATACGAACATAATCATGTGCACAGACAAACAAATAATCAAATGCACACACACACACACACGCAAACAGGTTAAACGTCTTGGTTCAGTGAAGACAACTGGGACCACATATTGTTGATTAACCTCTAAAGACCTTACCAATGCCAATCATCAACTATAAGAGGCATACAATTACAGCAAGTGGAGTCCAATTTACTTAATGGTCCATGCTTCAATACATTTCAAGCAACATACATTAACAGCATCCCAAAATGACCACTACAATTGACTCCATTATTTGCAAAGTGACGTTAGTAACCAGTACAAACTCTTCAGCTTGACTCCACTGATATTTTTTTTCTAACTTCCTTTAGGATCAAAGCAAGACTACAGGACTGTTAAATAGCTTCTACTTCCTGCTTCAGTAGTCCAGGAAATCAAATCAATATTGCTGAGGGAAAATATGGTCTGCTTTGAAGAGGGGTGGCAGAGTATACAGGACCCATGTGTACTCCGCTGCTGCATTTTGCAATCACGCTCCTCATAAAACACTATTTGAAACTGATATGTCTTACAGCACAGACATCATCATTTCTGTATGAATAGACAATGCAATACAATTCACATCTTCCCAGGTTTCAGCAAATGCTAGCTGGCCCACTTACAGTCAATCGTTTTTCCTCTATGTGACCCTGCCTTCGGCTGAATGTGGCTCATAGCTAGATAATGAAAGTGAAAGTCTAAATCATTTGCTTGATCATCTCGGAGCAATCCCCGAGCATCTCTGAGGCTGATTGGATGTGACATCTGAATGGCTCGGAGAGGTGTATTACAATACTTTAAAGCATGGGTGGCAGACTGTATTTTCACCATAGGAATCACCAGAAAAACAGAGTTACAGGGATGTCCTGTTTTTGCTGCATCTTCAAAGCAGATGTTACCTAGCTGACCTACACCAGAAACTCTAGTAATGTCATTTACAATTCAAATGAAAAAAGAGAGTGATAAACTTTAATCAAAATACAGAGTAAGAGAATCTGCCCGGGGCTAATTCAGAGTAGAAGTCAAGTCACACAGTTACAGAACCAACAGAATATGTAAGACTTTTCATCAAATAAACATGTCTGACCTTTCCAAGGAACCCACCAGCACTCCCTCCCAAACAGTGACAAAGTTTCCAAAAGAAATGCTAAGTAGGTCAATACCTCATTTTGTGACTGGGAATGAAAAAAAAATGCATGCATAGTAAAGCATGCCTGTAACAGAGTGCCACAAGGGTGGAAAACTCAACTTGGAATCAAGCTGGCTGGATTTGCTGTCTGATTTTCAAAGGCTGCTAGGATTTATATAAGGAGTAAATTTTCATTTTTTATTTTTAGTGCCCTTAGAATCACATCTTCCTGTGGTCATTATCCAATGATGAGGACTAAAATAAAGATTAAAATCAGAAATGTGTCCATCTCTCAGTGATTTTAACTTTATATGGCATTAGATTCATTTTATTCATGGAATACTCTCAAGATATGGGTCAACTGGAGTTCCAAGATGTTCTATTCTTCAAATAATCACAGGCAGTGGATTACATAAAAAACTTGCTGTATAAATCTTTCCTGTCTCCTAGTACTGAGCAAATGAATATGCTCTTGAAAAAGAAAGACCGTCTTGTGTGACATCATGCCACAGAAGAGACACATATCTCGATTATGTAGACTAATATTCTTATGCACAAAGGATCAGTGTCCTTCCATTCCAACTCCAGACTGACTCTGAATTAATTCCCTGAAACTTTCACAGCTGTCTGCAGAATCCACAAAAACTCGACAAAGAATGAGCTCAAGCAAAGATCCAGCAGTGCCAAAGAAAGCTGACAAGAGGCATTTTATGTATTGTGTTTTGTTTCTATGCCTTGGGCAACATCCAAAGCAGTGCACAGTTCAGAGCCAAATAGCAGATTCTCGCTTACAGAGAACTAAAGACCAAGCACTGTGAAGAATGGGCTGTGGTGGCCTGTGGCTTTTTGGGATTTCTGCGATCTTCTGTGTTTACTCCGATCGTTATTTTATTCTCTCTATCTCTTTCCTTTTTTTGGTCTTTCATTCATATTTAGTACAGAGCGGACATCAGAGAAAGGAGCTGAAGCAGCGTGTGAACTCAGGCCCTTGAGAACATTGCAGTGTGCAGCATGTGACAGTTATGGCCACGGCTAGAGACATGACTGCTGCCTGCTCTTTCATTAAGATGAGGATTCAAAAGAAAATGTAAGGGCGATGTTCGGCATTTATAATATGTCCAAGGGAGACTTTCAAAACATTATTCTTTCACATTACGTCAATGTCCCTTTGTATACCTGTGGTGCAGTGAAGGATACACAACCCTTTAAGCATGCCAGATCTAAAGTGCCCAATGAATTTCACTGAAGAAAACTCGTCTTTGGGCCATTTCTTTGGATAAGGCTCACATGGTTGTCTGTCATTTATGTCACTTCAAAATCATGATTTTTTACTGTACAGTAATTTAAATAGTACTTACCAAGAAATGTCCAATGAAACATATGAAGAGGATCAAGGAAAGAACAAGGAAAGCCAATCCAAAAGATATTCCCAAGACTGTTGTCCTGGAAAGAGAGATTGAAGTGTGTATCATGTCCATGTCATTGTGCAAAAAAAGAAATAAAAGTCACATTTTACTAAAACTAACTTGTTTTATATGGATAAAGTTTACTTTAGACGTGTATAATACATTAAAATGAAAGGACTTCTTCTCTTATAACACTGATGCTATTTCTAGTACAGTATTATAAATACAGCACACATACTTTGGCAGGACCAGAATCTGTACAATGAAGATGCAGAAAAAGATCAAACAGGCGCAGGTGACGTAGTACTTGAAGGCCGGCAACGTTGTTGCTCTGTACTAAAACAAGGAGAAGAAGGTCAGGTTTCAACAAAGGCCTTTAAAACTGATCTCTTCGACACAAAAGCTCCTCCACACTTTAGCACACGCAACAGCTCCCTGTGGTTTAGCAGCCTTCAGGGCAAGCTGGGTGTAGGTGAGAAAACAGGCACGAACAATATGTTCTGCGATTCTCTTTAAAGCAAGTACTCCAACATATTCACTGAGCTGAGGATGATACCAGTTCACTTACCTCCTTCTCTAATGACTTGTTGTGAAAGAATAACGATATCCTCTGGATGTCCTCGGACTTCAGCCACTGTCTGGAAGCATTGAGACATAGTCAAAAAGCAGTAGAAAGGAAGAAACCACAAAAACATATAAACACTGCTATTGGCCATGCAGCACTGTATTCAGTCAAATGTCCCCTAAAATAAAGATGTACATGCCATAATCTGAGCTAACTTTTCCCACTTTCATCATAACTAAGTTGCTATTTCAGGAGACAGCAGAGCTTGTCTGCAGTCCCAAGCCATTCTGCATCTCCCTCCCATTTTATCACAATCGGGTCAAATTTAATAATACAAAATTTTTGGAGACGACTCTTACTTTTGCGAGTTTATCCCATCAAAGGTCCTGATCATCCTCTCGTTAAGCTCCTCCTCAAACCGTTTCTTCTGAGACTTTGTTCTTTAATGGGCGACAAGAAGAAAAAGAGATAGAAAATCTCTTGATTTCACATTTTATTAGTCACACTCATCAGGGCCTCTAGCTGAAGTCTAGTCTTGTTAAACAGTCATCTGTCTGTGTAATATCAAGGCATGGGGATAATCCTCCCCTAGGAAATTGTGCTAGAGCTGAGCGAAATGAGCAGCTAACCTCTCTGATCTCCTTTGGAAGTGATACTGCCCCATTGGCACATCCTGGACACAAAGCAAGAAAGGAGAGAGATGGATTACAAGCTGCAGATTAATGCTTCATCATCCAAATCACAAACATACATGTAGTAAAAATTACTCACAGCAGTGTTGATCTTTCCATTCTCATTTGTCATGCTGTCTCGGTGGTGCAGGTTGGCAAAGGGCTTGGCGGCTCCCCAGGACTCCAGGTAGCGCGTCATTCTGACCGAGGCCCTCATCTTCGCTCCGTCTAGAGTGTGTCTCGGACGGTAGTGATGCTGCGGGCTCCGACGCTCCACCTGCATAGATGTACAGATAATCAAAGACACTGGAGATATAAAAAGAACCTGTTTTCTGTAAATGTGGAGGCTCGGGGTAATGCATTGTAGAGAAGTCAATTAAAGACATACTGCTTGAATATAATATGTTTAAAAGCACTGGGTTTCTGAGAGCATGCTGTTGCACAAAATGGGAAAGTCTTTTTCTGAAATTGAATCTAAGGTACATTTAAATCTTAAACCACTATCTCACCAAGAACCCACAATGTCAAAGATCAGTTTTGATCGACAGCTGAAAGGAACAACTTTTTTTTTCTTTCTGGGATACCAAGATTAAAATTGTGCTGTTACTTCAAGGATATTTTAGCATCATCCCACGTGCACCTGAGCACATCAAGACAGTAAGCCTGACAAATAAAAAGGGGAGTTCCTGTCTTACAAGGGATTTAAATTTGATTCTCTAACCCTGTAACCCTGTGTGTGTGCTACCTTTGGGTTGATGACCAGGTAGGTGATGACTCCATGCTCCTTCAGGTAGGGGTCTCTTTCCTGCCCATCCCCATCTTCTACTTTATAGGCTCCATTCAGGTGCTCCAATGTTACTGAGGTGATATGAACTCGGCTGGCAATACACAGACAACGAATGGGTTTATTGAGTCAGAACTGACAAAGTAGTATAAGGACTAAAAACTATTACAACACTGCCGAAGGGAAGTGGGATTATTTTTGGACAAAATAATTTACTCAGCCTCCAGTTTGCTCACCCTGGTACACCACCCGCTTCCATATGATTGGCTAGCGTGACATCATGTGACCACACATCATATTGCCACTTCTGAAGACCAATCACCCCACACAGGACATTCCCAGAATGCACCCCAACACGCATGTTGATGTCCACTCCTGTGGCATCTCGGACTTTCCTGTGAGGCAACAAAAACATTCCTTAAGGTTGAGACACAGACAATCATTACTCATCCTATCGGTCTAGTGGACACAACACGCCGTTAGCAAAATTATACAGTATAGATGTCTCTATCACAGGCGCTCTGCTTTTTACATGTTTGCTGCTCTGCAAATGCACTCTTGATCTACTTCAAAGGGGTTACTGTGGAGATTCTGCAGTGCCAGGATAGATGCGGGGTAGGATATTTTTATAACAACTACCAGTGTACATCAGATGCATAATTTAGCACATTCTAGACTGATGTATCAATACAAAACTATCATTTATGCCAAGTGTAAGCTGTGATCACATGATGCCAAGATAACTTGGAAAAATCATTGGCTATGCATAAAAGAATATCAGGTCAGTTTTCATTCCTGCAACACAGTTAAAGACATCACTGATCAATATTACAGGAAACAAAGAATGTGTTTAACTACTATAAAGGTCACTATCTTTTATTTGGCACAAGAACATAAAGTCATGAGGTGACATTCTTGTAGATAACAAACTGTCTCCATTCTTGTAACAAAGAATAAGACAATTGCAATTTAAAAAATGGAATGACTACACTTTGACTCCAATTTGAATCTTTCATTTGCATAAATGTCTTTGTATTTGACAAACACAGATCTAGTCACAGGGAGAGGGTAATAGGATGACATTTGTTACAGGTTCTTGGAAGAAAGGTTTGAACTCACCAATGGTGCGTAAATTACACATTAACCACCAGCTGCCTAGAGACTAAATCTCAGATGAGTTTTTTTTTCTTTTTTCCTTCCATCTCTTGAAACAGAAATACTGTCATTTTAATCGTCTCTGCAGAGGCACACCCTTCAGTTCTGTCATAGTCACTGCTACCTGCGCCATCTACACTTATGATCTATTTTAGTCTGCTTGTGCACTGAACACACCACTTCAAACCTACTGCATAGGGTTTAAAATCCAACCATTATTTTGCTGTATGTTTTACCGAGAACACTAGAAAGACCTTGGAGTGACATAATTGGGTGAAATGTCTCAAGTACTGGTACTATGCTATACAGTAGTCTCATCCTCACACAAGTTATTATGTGTACACAAGTCACAAATATTTGAATGTCATAGACCTGTCCTGCCTTTTCAGATTTCTAAGAGGAAATAAGAATAAGATAAATTGTCAGATGAGCGCATGTGTAAAAACGTATTCCCAGAAGCAAATTCATGATGATTAAAAGTATCAGACATGTTTTTAAATACCTTATACCTTTTGCTGTTTATCATTTTGGTCCTCTTGCTAGCCAATGTGCTTTTGATGAGGTGCATGTAATAGCTAATAAAATCAAGTAATGGCTACTCCTACATCCCCCTTCATACATACTCTTGTTCAAGGGATTTCAGGAATTGATTTCAGAAATCCATTCACAGACACCCATTCAGTTGTGTTGTCCTTATTCAAAATGTAAAGTTTAACAGTCTGACATTTCATTTGCACTGTGAATTAGGCTATTCAATTTCTGTGAATGTAGATATCAGGTGTACAGTCTGTTGGTGTCTTTAATTGGCTGGCAGGGTTCAAAAGTACAGAGCTGAAAATGAGCTAGTAATATAACTGAATGATCTCATCTCTGTGTGGTCACTTTCTGATTTTTTTCTGAGTGATAAGTGAACAGTCCTGTTACTTTTTTGTTGTTTTTTACAACTTTGATTAGTATTAGCTATATAACTCAATGTGACAGCATTGTTGTTGCATGCTGGAGAAAATTATTGCATTATTATTCCATTGTTCCAAAGTTGCTTCCAGGCAAGGGTCAACTTCTTTTTTACTTTTTACTGCATATTAATTAGTCTGTGTACAATCAAATTTTAATGCTTTTGCAATTTTAAACAGGCACACACACACACACACACACACACACACACACACACACACACACACACACAACAGATAACTAAAGACAAACATTCCTACACACAAAGCCGGACAAGTACTGAATACTAAACAACAAAAAACTGAAGTGTCTGTGACATGAATAAGACAAAATAACATGGTAGACATTTGCACTGTAACCATATATTATAGTTAGTGGTCATCAGTTTTATCCAGTCCACTCAGAAAGGGACCCCAGATCTTACCTTTAGGGTGAAGATTAAACAAAGGTCATCAGTAATTAAGATGTGGGAAATATTCATCATCATGATGGCTGAGTGGGATGTGTGTGGATGTCTGTGTACTCATGCGTATACTTGTGTATGCATGAATGCGTGACTGCACTTGTGTTTACACAAAGGTACAGCATGTGAGTGAAAACATATCTGTGTGAACGTGTCCGTAAACATTCAACACACTTAACACAAATAATTTTAATGACTGTGAATGAAGGATAGTCATTAACTATCCTTAAAGAAGTCTCATTTTGAAATATAACATGCTCTCTGGTGTTTCCGGGTAGTTTATATTACTACTGTTCATTTCTATAGGCACAAAACACATACAATCCATATATCTTAATAAGGACTAGATAAAACTTAGCTGTGACTATAAAATTTGTCAGACGACATAGTTGAAATCGGTCTTATGTTCAGTCTTATCAAATCTACTTAAAACAAGGGGGAAAATGTGCCAGTGGGATGAGATAATCCCACTTCTTTCCCATTCTAATCAACTTGTTTCCAGAATTTTCTTGAATCAAGTGTCATTTTTTGATACTAGTGGGCTGATCTGCCTTATTCTGCCTTGTTTCAACATATTTATGCAGAAAAATTCCTGAAACAAGTGATAATGTATTGGAAACGAGCAGGATTATCTCATCCCACTGACAGATCTTTTTTCACTTGTTTTAAAAACATTTAAGATTAGACGACCTGCTAATACAGATAACTGCAGTGTTCAGTTTCAGTCACACTTGATTACATTGTTCCACCGATAACACAATTATTTTTGGACAAAATTAGGCCAGCATGCTCACTGTGATAAATTACTCTACTGAGGCATTTTTGAAGTGGAAAGTCAGTCAGTGGAAGACTTTTTTTTCGATATCAGACAAAATCAATGGCAGCAAATGGCTTTTACAGGAGGTAGGACAAGAAAACCTGACATCTTGAAACTACAGAAAACAGCATGCAGACAGTACTAAGAATTATGTAAATGACAAAAATAATCTAGAAAATTAGCAAAAACCTGGGGGAAAAAAGAAGAAAAAAAAACTGGCATTGTCCTTTGAAGCCCCTGTGTTGATGAACTTGATCCCTGCTGGAGTGTCCTTGAGCAAATCACTGAATCTCTATCAGCTAATTACTATTATCATCATTAAAAATCTCATTATGTCTTCTGAAAGCACTTTCCCCTACACAAACACCAGCTGTTATGCTTGAGAGAAACATTAGGGTCTCCAGTTTGCCAGGAGTGTAAATGCACAGGTGTGGGAAGTTTAAGACACTAAATCCCTGTTTTTCACTGAAAGAAGAATAATGTAGCATACAGATGCAGGGTGATACTTATTTATGCAAGCAAGCGTACACATTACACATTCACACACTCACACAGGGGTAACATGCCATCACAGCTGCACACTAATTCTTGCTGCCCTCTAACATGTAAGAATAGTGAGGCATGCAAACACGCTCAAGTAAGTTGTGCTTTCATTCATTCATGAGAGGATTTTTTTCACCAAACTGAAAATAAAACTTCTAATTTATTTTGGTATTGTGACACACGGAAACAAATATGCATTCATGTGAGCTCATACTTGAATATTTGTATGTGAACACACCCACACACAAGCCAGCATAAGCCTGCACACATGGTTACACACACACGAACACACACACACAGGCAGGCACAGTTTGCGCACAAATGCCTGCATAAACAAAGACACACACAGAGGTAGGTGTGTGGCTGCAGGCTGGGCTGATGTCAGCTGCAGCATGCGTCATTCCCCCCTTGGTGACCTGAGAAGCCTCAGGGCTAATTATCAGCTCTGCCAGGCACACTGTCTGACCAAGGCTACACTAAATCCTAACCACCACAACGCTGAAGCAAGACACAAACACTCACAAAGTGCACACAATAACACGTGCTAACACTCCAACTAAGTGCTGCAAGAACAAATGGTGTGCACATGGAAAAAAAAAAGTCTTATATCTCTCTTGTATTCTCTGTTGACTTATATGTCTTTGTCCTTCACTCTTCTCTTTGTTACTTCTGTCCAATTGCTTTGTTTTTTCTCAGTTATTATTTATAGTCTCTCTCTCTTCCCTTCTCCTGTCACCTCCACCACCTTTGCCGGATGCTTTGAGGGGAAAAATTATAATGGTGACGTTTCAATCGTAATTTACACAGCTTGAACGTGCTTGAAAGCAGAATCTTAGAAGCTTGTTGATTTATGGATTCAGAAGTAGTTCGGAACATTTCCAGAGGCACAATGAGACTCTTGAGCCTTCAGGACAGAGCTGAGCTGACAAACACATGCATCAGCATTAACCCGTTCTTTATTTGTTTGAATTGTTTGAAGAATAGAATTTATGTTTCCTCAGTCCTTTATTTACTTCATTTTATTTTTCAGGTGAGAAGTATATGATCTAATTTCATCTCTGTCATCTTTTGTTAGATAAATAAAACCTAAATTTAAGCTGCGTGTAACAGGAGTCACGGTAAAAGTCTCCCATCCTTATGTCTTTACAGCATTAGTGCAACAGGAGGATATTTTTAGCATGTTTTGCTAGCTGTGAGAAAGCAGTGCAGCTAGCATGTTAAAAAAAAAGGGTCTGTAGTTGGGTGTTATGTAACTGACACTTACTTGATGGCCTCACACATGTCCAGACCCATTTTGACACAGTTCTTAGCGTGGTTGGACAAAGACTCGGGCAGGCCGGACACACAGTAGTAACAGTCACCCAGGATTTTGATTCGCATACATTCATTTTCCTGCAAGGAAAAAAGTGAACACAGACTGATACGGGCACCAGGATACACCAAAGGCAACTCTTAAAAGGGCCATGCCAGTATTTTTGCATTTGTTAACCCAATTACTACAATTCATGTATAGTTTACATTACAGCTGCCAAAAAGCATTGCATTCACATGCTATTTGTACAGCAAATCAAACCAAAAAGACAAACAATAAGAAAACATATTGTGAAAAGGATGATAAATATTCTTGATTTAAATAAGTTACAATAGCTAGTCTGGATAACTATCAAGTGGCAAATTTGTTTTTACTATTAAACCACTAACATGTTAATGCATCATTCCTCCTCTCTGTCAAATTTGGAAATGCTTTCCATTCAGACACCCAAACATCTGGTCCTTTAACAGCAAGATGAAAAGAAAAAAAAAAAAAGAAAAAAGAAAAATCCACCCTTGGATACTCTCACACTGTTACTTATCACCAATTTGTGATGTTCAGAGCATTCAGAGTTATTCTGTGTATCTTATTTCTTGGTGTACCCACTTTCCCTGAACCTGCCTCATCTTCAACTTCAGTGATTTTCTCCATTTACCAGAACAAGTTTTGACAACTTTCAGAAAATGTGCTTGAACTCGTTGCATTCGGTTCCTGGCTACATGTGTAGGTGGAGAGAACAATAACTTTATCAATAGCAGAGAGATGTTTTCAAGTTGGGAAAAAGCAAGTTGCGCCACTTACTCAAAATACAGTATGTTTTGAGGCTGCATTACATTACGGTCTGTAGCTAGTATGAGGGGGAAGATGCTGTTTTTATATCTTTCATAATGAATTCGTCATGTGTGACAAGCATTGGTACAAGTTGGCGGTGAGTCAACAAAAAAAAATCCCAAACTCTTTTATTCTGAGAAGCTGACACAAAAACTAGAGATATAATTTGATGACAAAAATTCCGGAGTTAAATTCCTTTGTAGCAGCACTGGAAATATCTAAACAAGAAATTACATTGACCGCGCTTGACCATTCAGTCAGGACTGGTGAATATACACCACCAAACAACAACAAGGGTCATGCAAAGTACCAGTTGGACCAGTTGGAAAAGTTGTACTACACTGACACAGTGTATTTTGGGGTTTAACATGAAATATTTTGTTTTTAGCGAGCTGGTGGCTACTAGTGTGTTAGTCTCAACAAGTTATGTGAGCACACACAGACTACTACTTCTGTGAACTTCTATCAAGCTCTACAGAGCCTGCTGAAGCAGAATTGGTGACATCAGAGCCCAGTTTACAGTTTCCATTAAAACATAAACAGAAGAACATAAAATAGCTCATTTTCAAACTTGTCTTTTTATCTGTTGGCTCTCTTTGGCACTCTAACCTGCATCCATGTATCGTTCTGCATGGAAATATCAAAGAGTTCTCTTCCAACTGCGAAAGTATACAACAAACCTTTATCGATATAATGTATCAATATAAGCTGACTCTAGTGTTGACTTTTTTCAAGACTGTTTATGTGAAAATGCCTTTAGAGTCATTTAAGGGTAGATTTTTCTTTTAATAGGGTGTCACACCTGAACAATTTTATCATTAAGTTTCCAATTGACTGGCAAAAATAGATATAAGTAAGCTAGGATGTTAGTAACGGTATACTCATGCTCATATTCATATTTGGGGATACTGTGCGTTACAAAACCCCCAAATATGGGAAGATATGAGTTACTGTATACCCAATTACCTTTAAGCAAAGAGAGGCAAAGCTGTATTTTATTTTAGATATGCACAGCAAAAACGAAAAATTCCAAACTGTTAATTAGCATGTTTGCCTGGCACTGCATTAGGATGTGTGATTCAGCTACAAGAGCCCAATAATGAATTGTTTACCTTGGCAATTTGGTCAAATTTGCCAAACAGCTCATTCAACATGTGCACTAGCTCTCCAGGGGAGCAGTCGCTGGCCAGCCGTGTGAATCCTACTATATCAGCATACAGTATACTAGAGATGAAAGAAAAGATAATGTAATGTAATGCAATATAATGAAATATAATTTAATATAATATAATGCAAAAGGAAATGGAAATAATCCTCTTATATTCCATCTGAGTATAGGATTTCACTTATGAAACCACCTGCCTTACCCTGACAAGATGATAATAAGAAAACTAATGGAGAAAAACAGCAAACTGTCTATCTTCACTCTGAAAATAGATACAAGACAGGATGTGTTCTCCCTGATGAAAAATAAAGGCTACTGATGTGATTGTCTTGAAACACACTTTGTGTTAACACATCCATATTGTGTTTGTGTACAGACATTGCATCATGTGTTTAGAATTTAGCCTCTTTATTTACATGTCGTATTGTTTTTTACTGAGTCTGGAATTTAATTTCATTTACTAAAGGGTTACAGGTGAATATGCTAATGATTACTTTATGCTATTTTGCTGCATTACAAATGAAGTGTACAGTGGGCAGTGACTAAAACATAGCAGAGAGGGGATGACATTCAACTTCCCCAGACAGGTGCCAACACCTTAGCCATGAATTTTCGAACAATTCCCACAATCAGTTTCTTGTATTCAAAAAGAAAGATAACACTTATTAACTATCCCAAGAAAAAAAGTGACATCAATTTAATAATTTAGCATTACTTAATATTAGTTTAACATTGTGTTAATGCTAAGTATCAGAATTTTTGTTCTTATTCTTATTACTGTTCTAAGGGATAGTAAAAGCTATAAATAATGTTTCTTGGTGATTGATATATTAAAATGAAAATATAAATAATAAATATAGTGCATACTAGCTGATAGGTTTGTTAGCTAAGAATAGTTTCTTATTATCTTGGTTCTATTATAATTAACAAAATAATAAAAAAATAAATGATAAACAATGCTTAATTTACCATTTAATAAAAAGTTTAATAAAAAGCATAATGGTGCACATAAATATCAACTTTTGGTCACGAATCACAATCCTGTCTGACATGGATTATGGCTGATACCTTAACTTTCACAGTGTGTTTGAAATCATTTCACTGTGGACATGTGCAGCTACCAAAACCATGAATACGCCTCGGGCCTGTACAAAATCTGTCCTTATTGTTAGAGGCATAACTGTATTAACCTGTTTGGTCACATGAAGGTTAAAAATAAATAAATAATACATGCCTGACATTGGTGTGTCTCTGGACATAGAGGTTGTGGAAATTGTTTGTGTTCTCGATCTGGCCAAAGTTTGGCCCCTGCAGCCTCTGGATGATCTCAGCCTTCATTACACGAGCGATGTGAGCTGGCAACAGTGACAACAGGAGTCGCTCCTGATACAGAGAATAGGGTTGAGGAAGAAGAAGGAGGAGGAGGAGGAGGTGGAGGAGGAGAATGACAAGTAAGAGTAACAAGATAAGTCAATGAAAAAAAAAATTCCTTTTGCTAAGAATTTGTCATTTTAGTACCATATGAAGACTCTCAACAGTCTATGAAAACTGTTGCCGTTTCATGAATTAATTTTTCATTTGCAGGCTGGTCTCACTCCCAACTCGTCAAATACAGCTGCTTGAGCAGGAGCCCTCAGCATCAGAGGTTAGATACTTTAAGTAACCTTGGGTGTCCGAATTTGACACTCAGGCACGTGGACCATGTGGACTCCATCAGATTTAGTCGGAAAGGCACTTTTCAAATATGTCGCTCACACAAATTCGCCAAAACAATCTTGATATAAACCCTGAAACCAACCATGCCCCCTAACCCCTAATCATGTGGGAGTATCCTGCCCAGAACTCTGATGGAACTCACAATGGTGCTTCCTGACTAGATCTGATAACTGAGTAAACCTGAGACCAGCTGTCATTTGACAATATGCAGTTGATGTGACAGTTTTGTATGTATGGTAGCAATTGTCTTTCCATTGCATTAAACAGGGAAGCTTCCCATGATACATCCAAAAAATACCAGCTTAAACATATGAGCCCACTTCGAGTCCCACATGTTAGGTCACATCCTTGCTATCTTTTTAATCATCTCAAAAATGGTGATCATCTAAAAACTAATTGCTGTAACAGAAGAACATTTATTTTGGTGGAAATGTCATTTTAGTAATTTACAGTCTTTAAGCAATGCCATGGCACCATGTAGTCCTAGTTTAACCCTTTACATTTATTTATTTAACACTTAATTGAAGTATTGGTTCAGTTAAGTGGTGAGTTTAATCACACTGTGGAGAAAAAAAAGCTGGGATGTGCATAAAGATACTCAACAGTTAATTAGTTTAAATTTATCCCAGAGCATGTTCTCTTAAGGAGTGAAAAACAGGACAAAACATGACATGACTAAAAATGAATGTCGGTTTAAGCATTAAGCAACATTATTTATGCATAACAAAGATAATATCTTTCTTACTCAAAGTTTACACATTTATCAAGCAATTAAGCCTAATCAGAAGGAACCTTGATTTGCCAATGGTTTAAAATTTTGAGCATATTGTTATTTTATTGAATTCAGTCCTGATTTAATTCTGACGAATTAACCTTTCATGACCGGAGGAGGAAAACCTGTCATCATCACGCTGTCAGCCTCCATTGCAGCTTCAAGCGCTGAGCGGAAGTTAATTGGCTACTACATGGGGTCAGGTTGACTTCCCGTGACTCAAGGTAATGAGCAATGTAGAAAACTCTTTCGGACTGCTCATTATTCTATTAGTAGCCACCAAACGACAGGCTCACCCCTTATTTACCTCATGGCTTTTCTTTTATTCAGTGGGGGTTCAAACATCTCTCTTTATTTCTCTCTGAGGCTAGATTTTTATTCTGTGCCAACTTGCCCAATAGTTAGCAAATAAAACTCCCTTTGGGGTGAGGGGAGGTTGAAGATTGGAGAAAATGCTTCTTTAGGCCAATGTTACCCCCATCATGACAAGCATCCTGAAACACTGATAATTTCCTTTTATTATTACTGTGGTTAAGAGGCTCCTGTGTGCAGAGGCGGCCCTGGGTAGCTCTGGTGGACAGCATGATACACACGCTGCCAGGGCTTTGGGGTAATGATGAATTCATTGGTTGTATACCCTCTCAGGCTACCCATACCCATACAATGTATGCACTTTACTGCAATGCACTTCAGATAAAAGCATGCAGCAAACAGCATATATTATGAGTACATTGAATGCCTGAGAGAAGCAGTTCCTCTGCGCAGCTACCACCATCTGTCGCAAGCAGCAGTAGCACTCGGAGGCTAGTGTGAAACGCTCCACCCAAGGCTTTCTCACTGACAGTCACTGTGCTTCTCCAGGCTGTTGTAACAACACAAGCTAGATTCACCAGAGGGTTGACCAGCCCCACCTCAAGCCCGGGCTTTCACAACAACAGCTGGATTTGTCCCCGGCTAAATGAACAGCAATAGCTACCCGAAGGCTATCAGTGCAGCAGGAGCAGTGAACAGCTAGCTGCATGCCAGGCTCTCACAGCAGCAAGCTTTAATCAGTGCCTAGCTAATTATGACAGTTGTAAGCTGCGCTTGTCGTATGCGGCAGCACCAACATCAGCTGTGAGAGCTATACAGGCTCATTCAGTTTCCCAACAGGGGAAAAAAAGCGCTGCTGTGAATTTAACATTACAAGAAAGCATAGGCTGCAAACATCAAATGTTGGTGACTGGGTTGAATAAATACTTTTGAAGGTTTGGACTGTCATATTAAATACTGGAAACCACACACAAAGCGCATGCAAGCTAGTCATAAATTGTCTGAGGGACATAATGATGAGGTAGTGGCTAAACAAAAAGGAAATTTCATTCAAACTAATCCAAAAGATTAATGTCGAAAGTCTGGGCAAAGCAGGAAAAAAAGATGAAAAAGACATTCCATTATACAGTATAGAGCAACTGTTGGATGGCTTGTGTATATGGAATAAACAACAGTTGACAGCAACAATGGGGCACCAGGTGATACTCATAAGAGACAGATTTTGGGGACTCACATTGTCCTGAACTTTTAGTTACAGCTATTGTTATATCAACAGTTCAACTCGAGGAATCCTACAGCAGTCATACAACGCTGGGATTAGCATAATCGTCACACAAGCTACGGTCATTAACCTGATATTTAAATAATTACCACACTCTGTAAAAGGTGACCCCTGATCCCAATCCTCTGTAGACTCAGTCCCTTTTCTTAACCAAGTTTATCTCCACAAGGAATGAGGACAGAAAACTATATATCACAGCTGACTGGATTCCATAGCAGACAGATCCTGGCAGGGCAACAAGCAGATGAATGGCTGATGTCTGCAGAATGAATAAGCATTAAACACCTTGAAGATGGACTGCATTTACAAGCAAAGGCACACTGTCAGTTTGTCCTTGAATAGTTGTATCACCCAGGTTACCCAAGCAACAAATCAGTTTTAAGATATAAGAACATGATCACAGTTACAAATTCAAGTATTTGTCTTTAATGTTTAATAAAATAAATTACTAAATAAATAACATCCTCCAATCTTTTGCAAATGTTTTTCAGGCACTCTTAAAGGAGCACTGAGTGGCCACTCATGTGGAAGTGCAGAACCTACGGGGACACCGTCAGCCATCAATAGTTCAGTCTGTAATTAAGACAAATTTTTGATACACAGATTTTAAAAAAGTATGTTCATGAGGCAAAAGCCTTAGTTTGTAACAGAATTTGTTTCATGCTGTGGCGTATATCTTATTCCCAAGGCTGACTATGTGCAATGGGGTTATTCTCATTTATTCATTCACTCACTCTCTCACTTTTTAGTCTCCTAACAGGGATAACTTCATCATTATCGTCATTATCATGATCATCATTATCATCACCTTCACATCACTCTTTCAGCCTCCCTCTCTCTCAACTCGTCCTTCACCGCTACACGTTCTCACTCACCATCATCATCATTATTACTATAATCACCATCCTCATCATTATTACTCACTCACTGTTTCCTGAACTCTCAACGGCTCACTGGTCATTTAGGCTTATTGAACAGAGTACCTGTTGTCTCTTCTCAAATTCCAGTTTAATGGGGGACTTGATGCAGTTGCAGGTGTCCTGGTAAGTCTGTTTGAGTGCCAAGTCCATCAGGTGTTTGTGGTACGCCCCCGCCATGTTTCCACAGATGAAAATAATAATATTGGCCAAAATCTGTACAGGGAGACAAGACAGACAGAGCGGGTCTTGGTTGAATAAGGGTGGAGTCATCACGGTGCACAACACAAAAATGATCCTCTTGCCAAAAAGTTTTAATAGCGACAGGCAATCTTGCATAAATATTTGAAGGAGCAGATAAACTTAAGTCAAGAAAATCTACTATAATTTGCACTTCACTGTTCTTCCCTTGGAATATGATCTACATAAATGAAACAGGCATAGAGTCAGAAAATCAATTTCACCTCCTGTAGCTCCTGCTTGAGGACAATAGTATACATGCTGTGCCATATTACAGCTGGTTCTGATGTCCCAACATGGTAATCCTAACATGTCGTAATGAGCTTGAGTCCTGAGGTGGTACTGAATTTTCACAACTTGCGCCAAAGTTTGAAGAGGAACCTCAAGTGTCAGAAATAGAAGCAAAGCTTTATCTCGAGGGTATTAGTTCCTGCTTCACGGCATTAGTGAGCAAGTATGAAGCAATATAGTGATAATGGAGCTTATTTGTGCATCCTACTCAGTTCTCAAATAACTGCCCTCCTCTCTCACCTTCCCACTGTCTGCCAGCACTTCAAGATCTGTCTTGTCTATCAGTGTAAGACTTTGTATGTGTCTGTGTGTTTTTTGTCTTCCACTCTGGTAAACAGAGTTTATATTTAGTCTTCATTCAACTGATCTATTAAAAATAGATGAATAACATGTCCATTGTACCTCTGCGGTGCTCACAAATGAGATAGCCTGTACAGTAATTGGTGCTTTACTAGGGATGCTATATGATGTATTAATAAATATCAAAAACAGACAATGCTTCCATGGATAATCATAGAGATAACAGACTTGTATTACTTCAGTAAGAGTGGAACTCATTGGTCACATTATATTTTCAATTTGTCTTTATTCATCATTCTACTGTTACTGTGAAGAACCATACAAAACAACAAACTGCCACAGTAAATAAGCATAACAAAGCACTTCAATATGTCTATAGAGTGCAAATTGCTATTTGCGATGAGTGCAGGCTGTTTTTTTTTTAACAGTACTGTATTTTTCATTCACATTTCATGCATCCCACATGTGGGGACTGCACAGAAAGCTCCATTAGAGGATCTATTATGGCAGGATGTGGCCCAATGATGAGAGGTGAATGTATAAAGACCCTGAGCCCTGAAGAGCCCTGATAACCTTGAGCTCAATATTTTGCAATTTGAAGCAAATGGACAATCTAATGGTTCTCTTCCATTGCGTTTTTTTTTTTTTTTAAATATTGCACATCTCTCCATCAAACTCTTTCGCACACATTTTCATTTTCTCTCATTCACCTTCCTTCTCTCTCTCTCTCTCGTTCTCTTCTTTATCATTTCACTTTTCAATCACAGTCTGTGTATCTCTATCTTTCTCTCCAGAATGATGGTGACCTTCGTATCTTCGTGGTGATCAGAGGTGATTTGCCCCATCTCACCCATGATGTAAATATGCCCAATACATTTACATCACCTTTCCTGGAAAATAAGCCTGTGACCTTTTTTGCACAAAGAACAATCTGACCAGTTTTTATTAGGAACAATTCTCAGGCAAATCAAATATCAGAGGGAAACAAAGTTCTCAACTACCCACACTTCCTATAAAGCTGCTTTTACAGCTCCCACAATTGTATGCAAATTATTGTACCTCTCTCAGTCTTTTGCCTGTAGAAGACAAGGGCATTTGTAAGTTGCATTAAAAAGCTACAGGTCAGATATTTTAATCAAGAAATCTGCAGTAATGGAGCTTACCTTTTACATTTAGACTACTTAGTCTGGTGCTGCAAGGCTGAGTGAGACACACACGCCCATATATTTAGGTTACTATACTTGTGAGTACCCTCCACTGACTTCTTCATACATATTCACTTAAACTTTGCCATATGCATGCACATGCAACATCCTCCATTTCTGCTGGTAGTGTCAATGCTAACACTGTGACCTTTTGCTAACAGCTGAGATGTCCCACTTCCTGCCGCTCTGTCTTGAATGGCAAGACAATGATTATTTGCTGCCGTTGTCTATAACAAGGACCTACAGTGTGCAGTATCTAGAAAACAAGTCATAACCAATAATACAAAAGTATAATAGCCGCAAAACAACTCACAATCAATAATACAAAAGAATATCTAGACTGAGAAAACATCCATTTTGTATGGCCGAACACAAATACCATTCTAAAAATACATTAGATGACTGGATCAAAAAACTAACTTACTCAATAAATAAACTATTGGGAACAAAACCCATGTACATGAGCTTGGACTGCTGGATGTGCTCATTTTCAAATCAATTTGCAATATGTGGGACAGACGTCAGTCAAATATCTTCTCACCTACCTACATAACTTGCTATCTGCTCTCTGCACATTTCAAACCTACAAGGTAGAGACATAGCTTACATTTACAAGTCTGGCCCTTGTTCACAGCTGTTAATTTTTTTGCCAACAATAACTGTGGCTAGTGTCAAGTGAGTTCAAAATGTAGTGTACATATAAACTGATTGAGGGTAGGCACAAGAGGGTGAACAACAATCACTGTATATAGCCATATAAAAGTGTTTTCAGCAGTTTTATGTTCTGTATTGTACTATGCTGAGTATATGTTACACCCTCAGTGTAAGGCTTCATCATTATCATTTATAAAGTATGACTGGCTATACAGTTGTATTTGGTGGAGCAGGTTCGGCTTTCAACGGTGCTCGGTGTAGGACTCCTACCAGCCAGCCAGTGGGGAACACAAGATCCAGAGCAGAAACCAATGGACACATGTTACTGAGATACGGAATATACATACTTTCAAGAGACAAGCCAAATAAAAATCCTAAGTGTATTAATTACAGAGGAACCAGACAGGAGGAGGCTGGGAAGGTGGAAGGAGAAACCAGTACACCCAGTCAAGCGGACACGCAGGTACAGCAGGAACTGCAGTGATGATTATAGTTCCTACTGAATGCAGCTGTCATTTGTAGTTATTACTTTAAGTTGAAAATGACTAACTGGTTGACAGATGATTCCTTGCACCTTCTGTAAGCAGAACAGACAAAACAATTCGCATGTAAGGTGAATCAGTGGCTCAGCAGTAATTGGTGAACACTGTGCAGTGCAGTAAAACCTGGGCTCTTCTACATCAACTATATCTGTTAGACAAGAAATCGACAGGGATCCAGACAGCCATTACATAGGTCAGCCCTGTTACAACTGTGTGAATCATTCATCCCTCCCTGCTCCCCAATCACAGATAATAGCACAGTAAGGTGAGGATGGCTGCTAAGGATTGCGGGTTATTCTGGTGGATTCTGGGATTAACGAAACTAAACCCTACACATGCAGGCTCTGTGGACAGAGGCACTTCTCCAAATCTCAGGATGAAGGTGAATCTTGTTTTCATGACCTGTTAGCAACAGACAGCCATAGCTGATATGGTTTCATGATCCCTTTAAAAGTAAAAGTAAGGACTTCAGATGCAAAAATGAACAGGAAGGCCTACATGCAAAATTGCACTCTTATTGATCGGGGTCCATGTGCAATGCATGGTTTTAGAGGAGAAGAAAAGCTTGAAAGGTAGGCAAGATGAAATCGACAGTGTTCACCAGCAGGCCTTGAACCCAGGACCTTTGGATCTTCAGGTAAGGTGACTTATACAGTGAGGCATTGAAGACATTGTCAGGCAGCTTTTCTGCTTGGACCCCTAAATATTCCAGTTAGCAAAGGTAATAGACCTTCATTTGGATTCAAATATCGCACTACCTCTTGAAAACAGAGACTAGTGCCGAGTGTGTGCCCAAGGCAAGTTAAAGTAAGATATTAAGAAATTCTCTTAGACAGAGTTTAAACAGAGTCTGAGTCCCGTAATGAAATACTGATGTGGAACTGTGCCAATGAAAGCATCATTTTAACATCTTCTCATTCATCTTTAACAGCCACAATGAATTTTAGTCCCTGAATAACTTTTGATTAAATTAAATTCAGATCACTTTAGTTGTCGCCCAGGTGCAACTGAGGCACGTAGAGTAGTATAATTCGCAAGTAGCAAAATAGAAGATAAAATTTGAAAAAAGTCAAAAAGAGGATATAACCCTTGTGAACCTTGCGTGACTAATAATACTAATAACAACATCATTATTCACTAGGTCGTTATTTACTCAGTTGGGTTATGTTCCGCCAGATTCTGCATTCCATGCATTCCTCACTTAGGGATCAATAAACGAAAACAGTGGAAGAAAAAAACTGCCATAAGTATGTTTCTCATACAAATTATTCAGCCACTTGGTGTCAAGACCTCAGAAGTGATGACTTCCCACCGGTGTTGGCTGTGTTCTCTGACTGTATTTCCTCTCCACAGGGATCATAAGAGCACTGCAGAATATGATTTCTGCATAAAGCACATACTTATAGGTCTGCGCTCTCCTCAAGAGCTGCCACCTCAGCTGCTAAAAAGGAGTAAAATCAAGAACAAAAGGAGAGCTTGACTTGTAAACAGTGTCATGCTGTCCTTTGCTTTATGTGGGGACAAATCAGATCTCATATCTGACCCCAGGGATTGCATACAAGTGTTATGCGTGGACAAGGTAAATTACAATACTTCATAAAACTCCTTGATGATGAAAAATGTCGAGCATATTGAAACACTAACCGTCTTTACATCACTTATTTACAAGATCATTCCTTCCACCTTTTAGCAGAAGAGAAGAAAAAATGTTCATTGAAGAGTGAGAGTGCAGTAATAAATCACTCATGTACCCAAAATATACAGTAAAAAATTTAACTTCTATGATCTCTACATCCATAAAAATCTGGATCCTATGGGTGTCTTTCACTTCTTCAGTAAATGAACAGGTTCATCAAGACTCCAATGAGCCAGTAAAAAGTTTAATGGACTGGACAAAGTGGGAATGTCAGCATGCTTCCTTCTAGCTCAGACACAATGGAACAATGTACAAGAACACATTTTTACATTTACATATCTCCAGCTGTAATACTTATTCTTTATTTTGACTTACTGTGATCTCTCCCTCCCTCTCCTAATAAAGACATTATTCCAGCAACAGCAGGTCGCTGCTGAAGCTGCCCAGTAAAAACAGTGTTCTGCCATTAGAGAGTGAGCAGATCTAATGTCATGGGCTAAATGTAACGTAAAGTGTACTTGAAAAACAAAAGCCATGTGAAGGATGGCAGAGCATTTCTGATTAATTTTCATCACCTAAATTTTTCCATTAGATAAGGGGATGTGAAGCACTAACCTTTCAGACCATAGTTCATTCTGCAACCAATAGTCTACACAATAATAAAATATAAAGACTCATTTACTTGGACATAAGCAGTCAAGGTAAAAGCCGAAGACACTCTCTCACCATTAAATTCACACCTAGAGTGCTAATCATCGGGGAGCATGTGTGTATGTATATATATGTGTGTGTGTGTATATATTATACTAAGGAGATTTATAAACTTCCATAAATAAAAAATGAATAAGTGAACCGCTAGTATCCATGGGCTACACTGCAGCAGAACTGCTACCATAGAAATGTAAACAAATCCAGACTGCTGTTCAGCCTCTAACTGGTAATCAAAAGTTCTGTGCTCTCTATGCTCTCTGAACCAATTTAAAAAAATATTGGAAAAAATCTTACGTTTCTAAATTGGTTTCAAGTGTTTGCTGGCAATAACAAGGGAGTAAAGTTTTTGACACAAAGTGTCACTTGTTAATTTGACTTCATGACTGCGGAGCGATTATGTTTAGAAGTCCGACAGAGGTCTGTTATGCGAAAGCAATAGTCTATTTTTTCAGAAACAGTAGACTTTAAAATGAATTCAGTGTCTAATTAAAAGTGAGTATTCAGGTGTGCCCAGTGGTTCACCGGTACCACAAGTGCCAAGTACCATTAAGGGTAAGTCATTATCACAGCAGCAAATAAAGAGAAATGCAAAAAAAAAAAAAAAACTAAGAATAGAAGGAAAAAAGTAAAAAAAATAAATAAAAGAAAATTGAGTGTTCAGGAGAGGCATGCAATAAAGTCAAATAGCATCCCATAAGGATGCTAGCCAGACTGTATCATCCATAGTGCACTGTAGTACTACATTATAAATCTATCATCCTTGCCTCTACAAATGCTATAAATAGTTTTTATAGCCGCTGTCCAGTAGTTACTCTCTGACAAATAAAGCTTAGAGCATCCTGTCAGCCAGCCTCATTGCTCTTATCTCTAAAGGAGTTGACACGACTGGGCCTGCGTCTACACAGAGCAGCACTGCTAGACTGACAAACAAACACAGAGAAGAGAAAATGTATGCAATGACACACATTTGCACAAAAAATAACCCCAGCAAGCAAGCACACACACACACACACACACACACACACACACACACACGCACACACATCAGTGTAACATCACACATGTAATGCACATCACACATGTAATGTACTAGCCTGCTTGTGCACACACACACACACACATCAGAATCAAAAAAAGATTAGATGAGCACTCAGAATAATGCCCAAAGTTAGGGCAGAGAGCAGAGTTAAAAGCATTTAATCTGCCCTCTTTTTTTTTTCTCTCTGTCTTTGTTACACACGCACACTCACTAATTCAACCTGTTCTCAAAATGCAGCACACAAAATAGAAGTATTCCCCGTTCCCTGGTTTCATGTCAACACACTGAGAAAATGGCTTCTGATCAAATTTGGTCTGCGACAAAATGGAATTTCAAGGCCTAATCTCAAGGAACAGATCAAATCAGGCTACATAACATGATTAGTCGTAGATTACTTAAATGCCTTTGTACATTAGCAGTTAGCTTGCATCAGTAACCCCGGCGTCAGAGTACAGTGTGTCACCAAGCCAGAGGGAGAGACCAACCTTCCAGAGCGGCAAATATAAAGGGATTTTTTTTCAATGATCCGTTATATCCTCTTTCTTCATGTGTGTTCTTTTATCTTTGGTGTGGGAGTTTGCCATACAGTGCTAAAACTTGATGATTTACAGCGCTGTGACTCTTTGTGACCTGAATCACAAAGGAAGCTGTCTCAGATTCATCCATAACATCTACACCACAGTGGGTTTTATGCTAATTTCAATACACACCAATTCATACTGCCCTGCTCTGAAGGTCACACAGATGTGACCAAAATGTCAAGCTGCTGTTGCACTCATATCCCATCAACGTTAATGTTAGATACATGGCAAATGGTTGCTTTTATACTGGCTGCATCCATATTCAGTGTAGAATGCAACAGGATATCTGGTGCACGGTTGGTTTCAGGTATAAATTGCTCATACTCATTTATTGTTTAGAAACCCTCACAGAACCGAGACCAAGTGACTTGTCTGCACCCAAAGGAAACCCCCAATTATGAGAAAGAAATGTCAGTGCTCTCCACAGATCATTGGTGCCTGACCAAGGCTATGAGATTTCAGATTGTTTTTTTGTTTTGTTTTTCCGGTAGTTTCCCTTTTGGGAGAACAATCAGGCCACTGTTAGTGTTACGGACAATTAGGATTGGTTTAACACAGTGACAAAAGTCAAGCACAGAGATACAGGGTGAGATACAGTAGAGAGAAACAGAAAGAGAAAGTAAGATGTGGGGCTGAAGCATAATTCAAAAAGGCTTTATTCTGTAAACAACATCCCTGGACAACTGAAACCACATACTCTCCTTATTACTCCCATGAACCTGACAGGGTTCTTCATTTGATCCTCTCTGCCCCCATGGGCCAAACAACATTCTGTAATGAGATCCAACACCCACCAACTACAAGTGTTGAAATGAGCGAGCATCTGGTATTTGGATTCAGTATTTCTCAGAAAGAAGGAGCCATGCTCAGACCACTGTTTCCACCACAAAAATGGCATGCTGCCATGTGATTAGAGCACAAAACACTAGGAATTATGTAGCACCAGTGATAAGTACAAAATCTCTGTAGGTGTGAGGTGACAGAAAACCCCCAGAGCAAGTCTGAGAACTACACATGCATATGTAATATCTCTCTACACAGAAATTAGACCAAATACTGTCAAATCATTGTCAAACTAAACACCATTCATTATAAACAGAGTAGGGTGAAAAATGAATATTATATCTATATCATGCTTTTGACACTAGACTTCATCAGGGATTTTGAATATTGTAAGACTGTGATTTGGCATATGTGTTGTCTTTTGCAGGTTCTGAAGGCTGCATTATAATAAATGCACACAATTTTCTGAACTTACTAGACTGCACAGTATGGCATTTTGCAGCCCTCTTAAATATCCATGCAATACACAACCCACATGACATAGTGATCTTATTGCCTCGTGGTTCCCGCTGTTCCCTAGAAAACTGAGAAAACTACTCTACAACTACTCTACTACATCTTTTCCTTTTCTATGTAAGAATCTTGTAGTTTTTCTAACATTATTATAATTTCTCAATATGATTCTGGCTGCATTAATAAATCCTACCAGGGCCAAACCAAATTGTGGAGTTTGATATGGGCCGGTCTAAGCATTCCTCAAGTGTCCCAAACACCCAGAAAGGAGAAACCAACAGTCCAATATTAGCTCCAAAAAAGTGTAAGTATTATTTTACAATGAGTAAGTTTACTTTTGATAGTCCTTAGTGGCCACCCAACATATGGTCCTATAACATTAAAATCCCTTTGCCAGATCATTTCTAAATTATCACTTTTTTCATAAATACTATTTGCTGCCATTCTGCAGAAGACATAAAATTAATGTGAAATATCTGGGAGCTTCAAAAATGTCTGTGATACATTTTTATCCCTTCCTGGGAAATATCTAATAGACCAAATGCAACTTCTTAACTTAAGGAATTTCCAAAAAAACCCTCTCTCTGTTAAATGATAGCAATCCCTCAACCCTTGAAATGAATGTAATGCTCCATCTTCAAAGAGTAGAGATCGTGAGTTGTAGTTATGCCTTTCGAATGCTATGAGTTCCAACACACCGTGTTCTTCCAAATTTTAATTAAATGACTGTTCCACAATCATGAACAAACTTGTTTGTATGGAGACAAATTAAATATCTTACGCGCCTTACTCCACACGAGTTGAGATATTGGATTAATGACTTCATCAGTGGCAACCTGCAGCTCTTTTTGAGACATTTCATCTACACAGTAGGTCAAAAAGGGAGAGTAAAGGATTTCTCTATCGCGATCCAACCCAGGTGGCCTCCACTTCCTCCTGAACAATGTTGACATAATTAAACCATTTTGAATGAAATGACTGAAACTGAAACAAGAACATAGAAATATTTTAAAAAAGACCATCATGTGATACTTAATTCTGTCAGTATCGCCCAGCCCTGTAAGCACTGAGGACATTGTATTGTACTGAAAGATCGGGGATGGTGGACAAGTATTTATAAAAAGGGTCACATAATCACCATTCAACCCGGCTCAAATACACTTTTGTTCATACACCAACATATGAGATGACAAATTCCCCAACAATGTTCTTGGACATTTGTGAGACAGCACTGCTGTTCTTTACTTCACTAACACTAACACATATTTATACATCAACAAATTACACCTAATACACCTTCTGTCCCTGTGTAATCCCAAATAAAGACTTGGCCCTGTTATATACAATCAGCAAATTGATAGCAAACATTATCATTATCACTGGCAACAAACACTGACAACTTAGCATACAGCCAGCTATGCATCACGTTCCTTGGCAGTGCCATGTCTAGCCTGGCATGCCATCTTGACTGCCAATTGAGCAGCAATCTGTCTCCTTAAACAACGCTCATGCGGCTTCACACTCATATACTGAGTGTACAAAATACTGGAAACACCTTCCTAACATAGGGTTGTATATCTGCTTGAACAGTGTCTCTCAGTTGTTTGTAAGGTTAAACTCCATTAACCTGTTTCTTCTCCTTCGTGTACATCTCCCTGTCAAAGACTGAAGTGGATTTGTTAGGTGAAATCAATAAGGTATCACACCTTTCATCTAGATTCACCTGATCACACTAATAGAAAGAGCGGCCGGTCTTAATCTTTTGTACACTCACTGAATCCAGCTTAGACGCTTCTCATCTTCTCTGTCATTTGCTCTTGGTGCCTTGCAATGTTCTTGATAAATTAACTCAAACTCAAAATAATTTAATGATCATTTTATCTGTCGTCCTGTCTCTGTCTGGTGCTGACTGCTCACTCGCTTTCTTTTCTTACTTTCAATTCACCATTTCAGTGTCTTCACCTGCTCTCTATCTCTCCTCATGTTCTCTACCATTTTTACTTCATTTGCCCTTTATACTCTTCCCTGCTTTCTTTGTGTTCAGCTTCTTTGTCTTCCTGTTCATCTCAAAGTCTTAGTCAGATGTCAGTGACAACAATAAAAAATACATGTGTGGCACTGAAGAGGAATAATATCTTTTAATTGAGAAACTGTCATATGTTATTTTTTAATCAAAGAATAAGAAGTCTTGAGTCAAGGGACCTGAGTTGGAAATGGGCTGTCTAATGCTCATTAACTGTTAATAAGGCTTTGTAAAATGGAAAATCATAATTATGTGATTATGTGAGTACTGAAATTGTAGAACAGCTAGTGTTTCATGTCATTTCAGATGTAGCCATTGTTGAAGTCTCATTTGCTGTGCTGCAGCTCCACATTCAAGAGGAACTGCTGGGAAAATCCTGCCACAGTGATACCCAGTGGAGTGGGGCTCAGGGACCTCTAAACTGGCTACCACATATTGAAGGTCATTACCACTAAATTCCAATCTGACTGAGTAACAAACTCAGTTATGTTGATATTTAAAAGACTGTGTTTTGCACAAGGTATATCAAAAATTATGGACCCAGTACAGAGTGGGTGACTCTCGGCCTTCATTCCATCTACACATTTTTGTCTACCCCTCCACAAGTCAAACCCACCTCTATACATTCATTTGCTGAACTATTATCAAGACACGTACGTGACTAAACTTGTGGGATTCGGGCACAACCCTGAGCATAATAATTGATGGTCATAACCATGCTGTCTGTCAACAGCAGTTCCTACCTTCAACAGGTATGTACAATTTTGTACCTGGGAAAAACTTTGCCAACATTTGTTTCTGCCTGTTCCTGTTTTGTCTCAGATTCCAACGCAACAGTCTCTGTATAACACTTTCCAGAAACTTTGATTACTTTGCAGTTTTGCAGATTTCGACTAAATCCTGTTTCAAAATCAGAGCAGTGTGAAATAAAAACATAAAGTAGTTATAAATATGCTCTTGAGGTCTACAAAAAGCAATTTACTCCGGACACTATGGAAGCACTGTCCATGATACTTCAGTGACTGAAAAAATGGTAAAATGAAAAGGTAGGAATTTGATATCTAAAAACAGCATGGTGTTTTCGCTGTGCATCTTGTTGAGAATATAGTAAATGGTCATGTCTATGGTCTATAAAGACAAAACCATGAGATTTGCAGCCTGTTTTTTTTCCCTTGCCAAAGCTATTCAATGATGAATAGTTAAACAATAAAAACAGCAAATAATTACTGCTTCTTATAATCCTTTAGGTTTTGCTTTCATTAGCCTATGCTATGCCCTCTTTCCACAAGAGAGCTGTTCTTTATAGTACGCTCCACTCTGGCAGTGAATTTATGCTGACAGGCAAGCTGCCCTGATGCACAAGAGGAGTTGGCAAGTAGAGACCATGTGGCATACAGTCTCCGCCTGCCCAGACGCTAGTACATCTATGCTATGTGCAACACATGCAAGAAAAGATGGCTAAAAACAAATGCACAAGCCATGGCATCAGCTCAGTCATCAGCAGTAATAGAGAAAGCAAAGGCACAGTCGGAAATACACAAAAACACAAAAGGTACAGGGGCAAGAAGCTCTAGTTGCATGACCGAAGCATGACTTAAGCTTAAGGTTATCTGTGAACAATTATGATAAGTCTTTTCTGGTATTCTGAATTTGTATGTCATCATGTGCACAGTAAGTTGTCTTTTTTAATAGCTGACAAGAACAACAAAGTTCAATTTTCTGACAATGTTATCCAATGGACAATAAAACTTTTTTAGTTGTTAAAAAAAAAAAAATCTAATTATCCGTGGGACATGTTTTTAAGGAGATAAGTTATTGTTTATCCTCATGCATAATTAGGCTTTGAAGGATGCTTCAGCCAGCTGTTATTCATTAAGGTGGACTGCTGAAATACAAAGGCTAGAGAGATTGGAGACTACCACAGGAGATACTAAATGCACCCGCTGGGCATGCATATCATGGGTGTCACTACTCAGTTTGGATCAACCTAACCAACCCTTACTCTAAACTTAACCATTAACCTAACTCCTGTGCAGGTGTGGTCCAAATGGGAAGGTCCCAAACTGGATTGCCACATTGGACAATATCTGATATCCCACAGACATGCACACCTAGCGGGTGCAGTATTTCCTGACTAGTACTTTCAGGCAATGATAGAGTGGTAGATATACTGTACTATAGACAACTATAGCATTCAGACAATCATATTTTAAACATCATGTAACCACATTGCATTCAATATAAAATAAAGAACAGGGCTGATGAACAGCGAGGCACGTGATGAAGATCAACATGAAACTGTGATAAAATAATTGAGTAAGCCAACTTGTGTGCTATAATTACTCTTTGTGACTTGGCTCAGATTTTAAAATGCACTCTCTGTTAAATTGCACTTTGGCCCGTGAAATCTATAATTATCAATGAGGCATAGCTTTTGTGACATGCATTTTAAATGAACGCCCCTTCCTTTTTGGATTAGCTGGAGTCAGACTTAGGTGTAGAGCGATTGGCTTTTGGAATCAGGTTTTAATAAACTGAATTAATTGAAGTCTGACTTTCCATGATAATTACACTCCTGATATTGGCATTTCTTGTTGCCTTTCTCAGCATATGCCAACAGCCTGAACATTTTGTGCTGGGAACAGCAATACTGTTGAAAAGATGGTGACCTTTCAGCAGAGTTAACAAAAATACATTAGAATTTCTATCGTTCATCCACTATGGTAAATTAGTTTTAGTTGAAAGGTCACATTTGTTTGTTTGCTAAAAATACAGTTGGTGTGGTTGAAATTACCGGAGATGTTTATTTTGTACCCTGGCTGGGAGAACATTAAATGTCTGGAAAGGAAAAGCTTCTCTTCCATCTTAAAAAAAAAGGCAACAGTTTCCATGAAGCACAAATTTGTAGGATGTGTTGCTGTAATATACTATAAAAATGTTTATAATGTCTTATGACACTATGTATTAACACCTATATTGGTTCAGTGATTTTAAGTATTTGCTGACAATCACATAGAACATGCTACTTGTGTTTTATAACAACCCCCGTTACAAAATTACTCTTAATAAAACTCCATGTTCTACACCGTTGTGTGTGACAGAAGGGATGTGTGTACTGCGCTCTAGCTCTAACCCACACTTAGTTCAACTAAGTGTGGTCTCCTTACCTGCCACACTACTGCTTCCATGTGATCAGCTGTGGTGGACAGACAGACACTCAGCACGATGGTGTGAGAGGAGGAGGTCAGGATGCTGGCGATGACGGCGTCCCGCATGGAGAAGGGCAGCATGGTGTAAACCACAAACACAATGAATAGGAAGAATGACACCTGTGGAGAGAGAGACAAACCTGTGACACACCTGCAGAGGACGGCAGAAACCGAGTGGAGAAGCAAGAATGAATAAATAAATAACCTCGTGAGGAAATGCAATATTTCTGCTAAAAATCCTATGGAGAAAGAAAGCGCAAGACCCGGTAAGTCTCAGCACTGCTATATTTCCCAATAAACTGGTTTATTTATAACACAAGAATCAGGTCGTGGTGGGTGAGATGTTCAACCTAAATATTTTACATGAGGAGGGAAGAGAGTGTATTGGCCCCATTTAGGACTTCTTCATGTTTTCATGTGCTGCTGTCCACTAAACAGTCGACCTTTAATAATGCTCTTAGCTTCCTCAGCTTACCTAAGCTCCCTTGACTGCAGGAAGCAGAAAGAGGGACAATCAGCTCTTGCACTTCACATCTGACACCCCTGATGTAGCTGGTAGAGTGTTTTTCTTTTTATCTCCCCGATACACATGCACACACGCACACACACACACACACACACACACACACACACACACACACACACACACTCAAAGCTCTAACCTGTTCATGACTACATACAGTACTTCACACCTCTGGGGGTGTTT